>REGL01000487.1:123875-164919 GCA_004194395.1 Aurelia aurita complex sp. Pacific | reverse complement strand
CACAAAAGGAAACTGTATAGTTGTGGTAAAGGTTGTAAATCTTGAAAACAGAAATACATACCACGCGGACTTATATCTATTTGAAAGAGATGGATTTTTTTTGTTTATGTCGCCAGGGATTGCCATTGGTGCAATATTTTACAATGGCATTCAATTTTTCGATTGTCTCTTTAACTTTTGCGAGAACTCTCATATTTCTATCATTTTAAGTAAAGGCCAGTAAAGAACATGTCTAAGAAGTTTCCAGAAGCGATTTTATGAAAACAATTGGTTCCCAACGAGGCTGGTGCTGTCATCCTCTCTAAACGAGGCCGCTGCTTCTCCTTGACAACGCTATAGCAACAACGGGCTGGCTTTGGCAAGCACTTTCTGCAGCGTTTAGGCCATCTTCCTCAAACTCTTTCTGTGCGAACTCCTTTTGGGCTCTTAGCTTTTCTTGCTGAGAACCTCACTTCATGCAAAGCATAGACGGAAGTTTATGAATTCTAAAACAGCCCCATATGAAACTCCACGAAAGGTTTTGCCGCTCCACTGAAAAAGTTTCAAACATTCATAACTGGGGCGTTTCAAACATATCGCCCGAATCTTATATAGCTGGTGCTAAGTTTCAAGATGATTTACAGTTGACAGTTAATTCAAGACAAAACCTCTCCCTGCCCATATTTCTACCAAAATAGTTCAATTCAAGCATTCAACACTCCAGAAAACAGTACCAAAGTGGAGGATTAACAATAAGATTCAAGGCGATATGCTAAACTTACCAATCTGTCGAAGTCTAAATTCGACGGCAAACGTGCAATTTTCTTCGAATGCGTCATCTCGATACTTCGAACTATTCCTTCGATCACCTTTTCTGTTAAAATCAGCAATAGATCGGCTTGAAACTTGTAAATATTCACGATTGTAAGCAGCGAAATGTTGTACGTGTGTTCAGTAAGTTGATAACAGCGCAACAGGATGAGTAACGGTTTTGCGCCACATTCGATTGATCAATTTGCGACGTTACTAGGAAATAAAGCGATCATTCGAACGTGACGTAACTCAATCCAAAATGGCAGCCTCTGGTAATCTCACAGCGATGATATATCCGTTAAAATGCTTATATGCTTATACATTAATATCGAAAACTTTCGGACGATCAAACTTTCGGACAATTTTTTGTCCGAAAGTTTAATTGTCCGAAAGTTTTAAATTCTTTGAAAATAGAAAAAAACATGAATTCTGCCCATTCAACTATTAACAAATGATAAAATATCATCAGTGATCCTGCTTCCAATGTGAATTTCCACATTGCAGTTGTCAATAGCAATGTTCTTGAGTCCATGAAAGTACCTCTCATTTTCGTCTGCAATCTTGAAAACTGCTCCTGATGCATCTATGTAGTTAGTTTAACTTGCACATGATTGAATAACATACAAATTACAGCTTGTTTTGACATGTAGGTTGGCTTTATGCAAAAATTGTTAGTCCGAAAGTTTTTTTGTCCGAAATTCTCGAAAAAGCGTCCGAAAGTTTTTTGTCCGAAGTTGTTTTTCCGAAACTTTTCCGTCCGAAAGTTTTCGGTTTTAATGTATATGCTAGTTAGTTACAAAAACAAACATTTAAGACCCTGTTACAAGATGAGCGTTTTCGTGAAACTTGCTTCATTTTCATTTCATTTCATTTCTTTTAAGGAGGGTTGCCCTTCAGCAGAAGCTGGTTTTCAAGGGGCCCTCCGATAAAACAATAATTACAATCTACAAAATATAAGTTAAAAAGTTATTAATCAAATTAAACTATAAAACCCTATTTACAGTATTTAAAACCGAATGTACAATGATATTAAAAAAATTTCTAAATAAAAAAGAAACGCTGTTTTAAACAGTTTTCTTAAAACTATATAGAGAGGATGCCTGCTTTGACTCGGCTCAGTTTTGCACCTCTATACGAGAAACATCTCTGACCATTTGCTGACCTTTTCATCGGTAATCTCAAATCGGTCCCCGTATTACGTAGGCTATATGATGAGCATTGCGAATTGCAGGTGAAGAGGTCACAGAGGTATTATGGAGCCAGCTCATTCAGGGACTTGAAGACCATTGTCTTAGATTCACCAGTAATCAGTTCGCCAACGGTCTTCCATCCCAGCCCTTCGATTAGAGGTCTGCTAGGGGCGTCAAAGCTGCTATTCGTAATAATCCTAGCAGCACGGTTTTGAAATTTTTGCAAGTGACTAATTTCTGTCAAACCGGCGCAGCCCCCAAACAGAACAACAGTATCGAAAATGCGGCTCAACACTACCTCTGTAGAGCGTTTGCAAAGTTTCTTTAAGAGCTTGCGAGATAAGTTTCACAAAACATTGCACCGCAGGGGCGGATCCAGGAAATATTCTGACTACTGCTAAGGTCAGGTTATTCGAAATACTAGGGTGTAGTCGCAGTTGTCTGGATCCACCCCTGCACCGTGTAACACCCCGAAATTCAACGACAAGTTGCCAGATTTCCTGTTGCGAGCGCTACGAGGCAGTTTCACGAAAAGTAGGACTTGTTGCTGTAGTCAGGCAACGGCTTGCACCGAAAAATGTTTAGATTTTCTCCGAATTTTCCGTGTAACACCCCCAGTGAAACTTAGGGACCGTTCATTATTTACAGAGGGGTTGGTACTGAAGAGAAATGTTTTCTTGTCCAAAAAATCTTCTTACCCAACTCTAAAAGTGACAGCAANCCCCAAGTGAAAAAGCTTTTGGCAAGGACATGGGCGAATCTATTTAAAATGAACTCTCATGGGGAAGAAAAACGATGAGAATAGTTTTATTCGCCACGTGTCCTCTAGAACCTACATTTGTTGTTGTTGTCAAGGTGCACAAAAAGGGGGAAAGGGGTGTGCCACACCTAATACCATGAAACATGCCTTCCCTCGTAATTAACTCTAATTAAATATTCAGTTAATTAGCATTAATCCTAGCAGCACGGTTTTGAAGTTTTTGCAAGTGACTAATTTCTGTCAAACCGGCGCAGCCCCAAACAGAACAACAGTATCGAAAATGCGGCTCAACACTACCTCTGTAGAGCGTTTGCAAAGTTTCTTTAAGAGCTTGCGAGATAAGTTTCACAAAACATTGCACCGCAGGGGCGGATCCAGGAAATATTCTGACTACTGCTAAGGTCAGGTTATTCGAAATACTAGGGTGTAGTCGCAGTTGTCTGGATCCACCCCTGCACCGTGTAACACCCCGAAATTCGATGACAAGTTGCCAGATTTCCTGTTGCGAGCGCTACGAGGCAGTTTCACGAAAAGAAGAACTTGTTGCTGTAGTCAGGTAACGGCTTGCACCAAAAGATGTTTAGATTTTCTCCGAATTTTCCGTGTAACACCCCCAGTGAAACTTATCTCGCAACACCATTGCAAGCAAGTTTCACGTAAAAGCTCATCGTGTATTAAAAATAGGCCTGAAATCCTTTATCAAACTTGCTAACAATCTACTTTTTATTAAATTGCTTATGACATGAGACCGATACTACTGATCTGACAAGCTAAATTTTCTTGTCTAAGTTGATATTTTGGCTACACTGGTATTATCTGTTTAAACTTTACAGGAATCTGATGAATGGTTTCAGAGCTACATTCTCTTAAACTGAACAACCTGAGTTAAAAAATCCATCTCATAGGTTTATGAATAACGGAAAATACACAGCAAATGTATTCATCGACCTAAAGAAAGCATTTGATACCGTAGACATTAGGTATGGTATCACTGGTCTGGAACATTCTTGGTTTGTTTCATATCTCAACAACAGACGGCAATACTGCAAAGTCAATGGTGCATGTGTTCCACATGTGGTGTTACTTTCGCTTCGCTGTGAAATGCCATGCCCCGATGATCCTGGTCTTCACCCCTCTCATACGCAGCATACATGGATGCTCTTGGAAAAACGAAAACATGCGGTAGACTTTGGTGCATGTTTCTTCACCCAAAAGAAAGTTCAGGGGCTAGTGAACTATATGGAATATTTCTTATAAATTCAAAAGATACGCTTCATAGGAGCTACAGTAGAAACCCGCATAAAAGAACCTAGGTTTTTTCTGGGCAGCCTGAATAGGTTCTTAATTAACTGGCTGCTATTCTAAATTCCAGCCTGTAAGTTTCTTAAAAAGGTTCTTATATACGTGCAGGCCTTGCAGACATTAACACTGTTTCCAGCCCAAGAATTCGTAAGAATTCTTGAGAATTCTTGAGAAAATGTGTGGGTCTGTATTACCCTTTTCACAATAATGACACAGTTAAACCAGCTTTATTTAAACCATGTTAAATTTCAACCAATCAAATGCATTTGACTTGTTGGATTGACCAATAAGAATGTACATACCATAGCCTGATTTATTTTCAGCTGGTTTAACTTGCCAGTGTGAATAGGGTATAAGAATACCTGTTTAAAAATCCTTTAATCTCTTGTACCAATGAAGAATTCTGATCAGAATGTGAAGAATTCTGAAGAATTCTAAAAATTCTTGTCATTCTAATAACTTACATGAAAGCTATTATATAAGAACCTTTCCCAGTTTCAGCCTCTTAGGGGTTCTTTTATTTAGGCGGTTCAACAGATTAAATTTCAGCCTCAAGTTTCTTATAAAAACAGGTTCTTTTATGCGGGTTTCTACTGTATGTCTTCACAATAATGAGGCATGAAGAAATGTTCACATGCTTTAGGAGTAGGACCGATCAAATGCACTCAATTAGACCGAATGGGGACCACATGCACTAGGCATGATTGCAGTACTTATGCACATTGAATTGAAAACTGTGCCACCTATAAAGCATAACGTTAGGAGGCATTGGTCATGTACCCTATGGCAAAGTATCTTGTAACTAGTATCTTGAAACGTTATCTTAAATACTTTTTTGAAAATATCTAGTATCTTGCAATTAGATACTTTTTTGTGTGACTAACAGTATCTTGCGATAAGATACTCAATTTCCCCAATAACAGTATCTTGTAATAAGATATTTTTCAGAGTATCTTGCCCATCTGTGGAAATAAAGCATCTCTTACTAGAAATCTAATTGCACAACCTTTCTTTTACAGAAATAAACAGATAAAATCTCCATAACAAATTGGTCTCTGACCTAATTTACCAAACTGACATTAAAATCGAAGAACCAAGTTTCATTTTCAATTTGATTTTCAGTCTTCCCAATCATATTGAGGTTGAAAAAAAGTTCAGAAAGAAGAGAGAATTCAGGTTGACGACAGTTCCAGAACATAGTAACAGTAGGCAAATCCAGCAGACAAACCCAGCAGAGAAAATAATTAATTAGTTAAAACTAAGCCATGTTTTGTTTACTGTGCTTCATTTCATTTTCAGAATACAAATTTCAAATGCAGGAAGCTATATTAATATTACCAGGCTCTGGTACCCAGGGTATATTTATATGCATAAAGAGGCAAACAACAAAGTAAAAGTGCGTGATTACAATTCCTATGTGAAAAGTAAACAAAGGGGCAAGCCCGAAGGACAATACCTAAAACAGATTGACATTATAAAGATTACCAGAACATGCCAACAATCTTCTCGTTGAACTACAAGGTTTTTCTTGTAGATGGATTGCACTTGGAAATTTCAGACGGTCAAGAAGGTAGCAAAGAACGCTTTATAAAAGACATTGGTATAAAAATCAAGAAACTGTAAAAGTGCAAATTTTCGCTTGATGCAAATCTAATACTATTCTAGAAAACGGACATGTACGAAAGGGATTTGATTACAGTGTACATTAGAAAACATGAAAATAAATTATTTCAAGACTGGTATACACTAAAGCGATAATTACATCGATTAATTACAAAAGTTTCAGCTTAAAAGACGCTTTATCAACAACGCTTATTATCACAGAGAATACGAAAGATTTAAGCGAAAAACTGTCTGTTCAAAGCCCCATTCACACGGCAGAATCTTTTTGGCATGGAACGGACAACATTTGGTATTCGTTTGCACTACGGGTTTCATTCAAGCCGAGCTAAGCTGATATCAATAGCACATGTACCATTTTTGCCCATGCTCAATTACCNGAGACGTGATTACAATTCCTACGTGAAAAGTAAATGAAGGGGCAAGCCCGAAGGACAATATAGAAAACAGACTGACATTATAAAGATTACCAGAACATGCCAACAATCTTCCAGTTGAACTGCAAGGTTTCTCTTGCAGATGGATTGCACGTGGAAATTCCAGACGGTCAACAAGGTAGCAAAGAACGCTTCATAAGAGACATTGGTATAAAAATCAAGAAACTGTAAAAGTGCAAATTTTCGCTTGATGCAAATCTAATACTATTCTAGAAAACGGACATGTACGAAAGGGATTTGATTAAAGTGTACATTAGAAAACATGAAAATAAATTATTTCAAGACTGGTATACACTAAAGCGATAATTACATCGATTAATTACAAAAGTTTCAGCTTAAAAGACGCTTTATCAACAACGCTTATTATCACAGAGAATACGAAAGATTTAAGCGAAAAACTGTCTGTTCAAAGCCCCATTCACACGGCAGAATCTTTTTGGCATGGAACGGACAACATTTGGTATTCGTTTGCACTACGGGTTTCATTCAAGCCGAGCTAAGCTGATATCTATAGCACATGTACCATTTTTGCCCATGCTCAATTACCACTATATCGTAAAAGCTCTATTAAGCCCCCGGGGGGCAAATTTAATTTCGGACCCTCCAGAGAGGGGGGCTTATTAACAAAATCAACTGACAGGGATACAGATGACAGCTTTTTAGTTCTTTTACACCATATTTTGCGGATTGAAGATACAATTTTACGAGTCAAATACATAAATTCGACACAGTTTTATCTCAAACCATAGCAAAATTAACATACAAGCATATCTAGCTCAATAAATGGGAAATCGTTGGTAACCACTGGAATTTGATATAAGAGGGGGGGGGCTTAATAGAGAGAGGGGGCTTATTTAAAATTTTGACACAGAGGGCAGGGCCTTATTAGAGAGGGAGCGCTAAATAAGAAAAAGCACAAACTTCGTAACAATGGCATCTGTTCTATTTGTGTGATCTGTCAGAAAGAAATGATTTGCGAGAATGAAAAAGTAACTTGTGCCCTTTGGTTAAGTCCACATACAAAAGATTTTGCATAAAATGCGGTACGACCTGGAGACATAACCAGCCTACACGGAGGTATTTCAATTATTCCATTTTCATTCGTTGTGATGTCATTTGTTAAGACTAAATCTTTGCGTTGTTTTTGGCACCAAGTTGGTTGTTATTGTTGTTGGTTGGCCGTTTTCGGTGTTCCATTAAAAACGATGCGATTTAAAATGTCTCCGTTTGCAAATCATCTCACTTTGAACATATTTGCCAAATGTCTCCGTTTTCCATAATTATAAATAGAGACACAAGCACAAAACGAACTGGGGTGTCATTCTAGAAAAATAACACTTCAGGGTATTAAATTTGATTTAATTTGATATACTTGGTAAGAATTTTGAATTTTTGTCACAATTTTAGGGTAGGGCCACTTTCGAAAATTCATGAATTTTAGGGTGTGATTTCACGAGTCAAAATGGCACACCCCCGTCATCTGCCTATTGAAGTTACCCCCGGGGCCCAAAGCAACAGATAACAGGCCTTCTACAAATCAATTCATCTGAAAACAATTTCAAAGCAAAGCAACGCGTTTCTCGAAATATTAGCATTCACTCCAATCAGATCGTGCCTATGTTACAAAAGAGGTATAGCCCCCTCGCCCTCGGTACAGCAAACTATCGATACTTTCGAAAACCCCAACATATAAAATCTGTTGGCAATTCTCCTTTTCGTTTGCAGCCCGGGAAAGTATACGATTGTTCAAATACCGGGTTCTGTTATGTGCCAACCGGTTTACCATAATATCTTAAGAGTCATGCTTTAGACCAGATACTTCCCTGGTGCGACGTGAAATTCCTTGTGGGTGGCACTTCGAGTAACGTGCAACCACTTTGATAGAAATTTACAATATATGAACATGAACTGAAGAAGGAAAAAAGGATCTGCTAAGGTTACCTAATCTACAATTCCAATAACTGCCACACTCTAAAAGATAGCAACTCTAAAATGATGACTAGCATGAGATAATGATCACAAAATTTTGATGCATTTTGACATAAAATAAAGGGTTTTTGTACAGAAATTACGACAGATTAAATTTTGGAGGTACCAAGAAAAGATATGAAGACGATAATAATGATGATTGCTTTGTTGTATCGTCTCCATTAAACTATGTAGCGAATAACTCTTGAATTAGGTTCTGAACTTTACATTCAAACATCTCATCCTGTGATTCGTCACAAAAGAAATTCGATCCAAGTTCATTTAATGAAAACTTGTGGCATCACAATCAAGAGGGGCATCCATGGACTTTGATGCGGTCGATAATATGTTTTCTAAATACATTAAAGGGTTCTCCGTTAACGGGCTACACCTGGTTAAAATGGTCCACAAATGCTATTATTCCAAGCTATAAAAGTCTACAGGACTCTTCATTTACTAACAAACCTAGCCTTTTCACCTATTGATGTACAAAAACTTGGTAGAGTTGCGATTCACGTGCAAGTCAAGAACTTTTTTCAAGCTGTGAGCGATCCCGAAGCCCTTTCATGAAACAAAATATTTGCACGGAGTATCACCGTTAACCTAAACATATACTACAATTTACACATGACCTAACTATGATTTAGTAACGTTAAAAAGACTGATCAAATTTCTAACAGTTCCTCTTTGTACATTTTCACAAGATGCTGATCTGTTTAATTTATTTATTTCCTTTTCCTCGTCCTCAACATCCAAATTACGAAGACTGAGTTTCCTGTGCAAATTACTCTTCATTCNCATTCACTGACAAACCTAGCCTTTTCACCTATTAATGTACAAAAACTTGGTAGAGTTGCGATTCATGTACAAGTCAAGCACTTTTTCAAGCTGTGAGCGATTCCGAATTCCTTTCATGAAACAAATACTTGTACTGAGTATCACCGTTAACCTAAACATAAACATATACTACAATTTACACATGACCTAACTATGATTTAGTAACGTTAAAAAGACTGATCAAATTTCTAACAGTTCCTCTTTGTACATTTTCACAAGATGCTGATCTGTTTAATTTATTTATTTCCTTTTCCTCGTCCTCAACTTCCAAATTACGAAGACTGAGTTTCCTGTGCAAATTACTCTTCATTCTCTCTTTATCTTTCTTCTTTTTACTCCTCCGCATATTACTTTCCCGCATCTCCTCAACCTCTATTTCACCCGGTATAATCACTTTATGGTAATATTCTTTCACACGGTCTTTCACAACGATGCTATCAGTACGCTCTTGATCTTCATCATTCACAGTAACTTCGATCTCAGGTAGTTGCTGCAAGCTTGACTTCCTCGGTGGCGCAGTCTTAGTTTCCCTATTGCTATTTTCGGAGGATGCCCGTTCGTCAAAAGTAATACTTTTGCCTTTCTTCCAATTATCCTTCGTAGAGCCTTGTGCTTTTAGGTTATGATTGCTATTATTATGATGACTGTTCTTTTTAGAGACTGGCCCATTGTCAGGTTTTCGTTTCGGAAGAGTGCTTGCTTCTTTCTTCTTCCAAGAATTTAGAATTGAAGAAATTCCCGGAAAACTTTTGGTTTCGTTCTTTTTTTTCTCTGCAGATGAATTTTCAAGTTTCCCATTCGCTTTGAGGTCAGACTTCGTGTTATCCATTTCAATTTTACTGTTGCCACGTGACCTGGATATTACTTTCGACGATCGTTGCAGCTGTTTACCATCCTTAGAGTCAGTATCAAACCATACTTGCGGATCACTTAATACGGAATTTGTCGGTTCTGGTTCGTCAGCTACCGATACCATACGAGTAAATTTTCGCCGATTGTCGATATATTTATCGGAGGTAAGTTCAGTTGCCGAATCAAGAGATTCCAACATCTCGTCCACCGATTTTTCCTCCATTTCCTTCTTTTCTTTGCTTACGAGTGCTGTATATTCTCTTATTCTGTCGTAAACGCTTTTCGAATCTTTGACTTCGACGTTCCGTTTGCGATATTGTCGTATGGAGAACGTAAATGACCGCACGTAATTCAATGATGGTGCAATAGGCCTCTGCGGGGCTAAAGAATCAGTAACATCTTCGCGTTTTCGACTTTCTGATTGTGAACGAGTTTGTAACGGGTTTTCATCATTCGTTACACGCTCAAATACCGCATCTGTCGGTTCGTCCGTGGCATTGTTTATATCACTGTGATTTGATTCCGTGTTCGTGCGCGGTCCGACTATTTCCATCAGTGAATCTCTTTTCGGCGGGTTGAATTCGATCCCTTCCCCAGAGATATGGCTATCTAAAGACATTTCAGAAATATCACTACTCCTTCGCTGCCGCCTGCCCAGTGGCATATCAGAATTCTCCGTAGAAAGCTCACTCTTAACTTTAGCAACATAACTGTTTATTCGGTACCTGACGCTCTGGCTGGAATCTTCCTCGCACATATCATTTTCAGTGTCCACAACAACCTCATTCCTTAACTTTTGATCCAAATCATCATCCACAACATCCAGGCTAACTTCATTAATAACCGATGTACTAAACGCTTTCTTTTTGGCACTATCTAAACTTGAGTGCACCTCAGGGTTGATCGTTTCCGATATAATCGATCCCAACGATCTGCGCTTTGAGCGCGGGAGAGTGTTACATCGCCAGATATCATCTTGCGCTAACAAGGCATCAAAATCAGCTGTGAGACTCGTTGTGCTCGCGGATGGCGCGCGTATTGTGTTCAATGCTTTATCACTTCCATGAGAACTGAATGCTTGACTTACTTGTCTTAGCGTGTTTTTAATAGCTGAGCTTGAAGTTTCATCATCTGAGATGATGGATAATCGTTGTTCGAGCATCTCGAATTTGTCCGATTCCGTGTCCTCTACCGATGCCTTATTTTTCTCCGTATCTTTGGTCCCGCAGACAGACCTGGTGCTGCCCGAGGGTGTACCAGATCCCGTGCGAATTTTGCGGTTTAAGCTACGAGTTCGTGTAAGACCATACTTCCTGAGGTCATTGCGAGATCTTTCCAGATTTTCAAGATCAGTGCCGAATATCCTTGGTGTACCATTCACATCATTTACAGCTGCACCTGGGGGTAAAGAGAGTGGTCGTGATCGTTTTAAGTCCCCCGGTTTTATCGGATCATCAGGCATTTCAAGATAAACAGACTTACTTGCGTGTCGTCGTCGTAATTCCTTCAGATTTCTGGGTGTTACAGGGGGTTGCGTTTCTTCTTCGTTGTTGGTGGGATCAGAGTTTCGTGCCATATCTTGTACATCAATTGACACCAAGTCGTGAAGCATGCTAATTCGGCGAAGCTGCTCTGAAGCTTCCTGCGACTTTTCGTTCTGTAAAAAAATGTGCTTTGAGTATAAAATGAATACAAGACGCAAACAAGCAAAAGATAACATCTTGAAGTTAGAGATACCTCATTTGATGAACACTAATCGAAACAGAAACTTAATTAAAGAAGCAAACATTGTAAAACGGGTGCTACGTAAACAGAACCCTGAATCATCTTTTTCAAGATCCCATCGTCAATTTAATGCGAGAATTTATCTTTCAATGAAAAACCCGTTGTTTATTTGCAAAGATTGCGTCCGACAACAAGTTAAACTGAAAATCCATCAAAATACTTTAAGATTCACATAACCACAAAGTAGGGGTTATTTGAATACTTGGGAGAGGCGTTATGGAATTCAGAAAGGGGGGGGGGGGAGTAAGGGGATATCTGGAGCAGTGGTCAACAACATATTTTTTGCTCGATTGAAATTCTTTACTTAAACAAACTACTTGAGACACTACATATGACCTACTTTACAATATTACAAGGATGATAGCACGGGGAGCAAAAGATCATGACTACCCCGGAGACATTGCTGAAACATGCAGCTGAGTTGCAAATGAATATACAACTAAAGTTTATCTTTTCCCATTCCTCCAATTTTAAGACCGCCACTTTATTTGGCACTGGAGAGCATCTTTATTTGTGAAATCATATGTAGCAAAGAATAATTTTCGCCACTACCATATTTTCTGGTTTGACTCACAAGGAAATTTCAAAAGAATAAAGCGAGACAAAGAAGACAATGTGATTACCTCAACCGACTCGGGCGTATCTCCTGAAGACAGGAGATCTTCTTGAGAGCTACTAATTGCATCCCGAAGTGATTCTAAACTTCTAGATTTGACCATTGTTGATGGCGGTTTATATTCACTTAAAGGGGACATTGCTTTTCTGTCAGGTACGTCAACTTCGAAGGAATTATTTGCACTACCCTTTCGTGGCTTGTTTCGTTTCAGTTTCCACGGTTTCACTTTCTCTACTTTCTCCTGCAATTAAAGTGAGTTCAAGTGAGTTCAAGGGAGTTCAAGTGAGTTCAAGTAAACTTATATACACGGGGTGACCAAGAAGATAGCTTACCTGGAAAATATGCCGCCAAGAAACATTCTGAAATATCTACCGAAATAATACCTCTATTTAAGCGAAGAGCATAACGGCATCACGTTCCATCATAGGAAGCCCAGGCGGTTGATTGAACGATAATAAGTTCAAAACTTCAAAATAGACAATGGTAATATACCTTTGTGTCTTATTTGTTGCACTTCTCTACGGCTGCATTTTGTTTCCTTTGTTGACTTCTGTACTGCGTAATTGTTCGAATACGAGAGTTCGATGTGAAGTAACACTACGCCTTCCTATATAAGATTAATATAGTAATTATTAGGATATAATTAAATTAATTTTATATAGGAAGGCGTAGTGTTACTTCACATCGAACTCTCGTATTCGAACAATTACGCAGGACAGAAGTCAACAAAGGAAACAAAATGCAGCCGTAGAGAAGTGCAACAGATAAGATACAAAGGTATTACAATTAACTATTTTGAAGTTTTAAACTTATTATCGTTCAATCAACCGCCTGGGCTTCCTGCGGTTCCATAAAGCAATATTAGAATCAAAAACATGTAAAATTTACTGAAAGATAGGGCACTGATTTCAACCGTACAAGAACCAAGGCACAAGAAGGATAAATTACACATTTGGAAAGAAAAACAATTTCCTTGAAAGTTATATTAACAAACTTCAAAGAGGTTTCGATCTCGTTTCATATAAGGTTTCATAGCGTTTCGATTTTTATCGTAACGTTCCGGATATTAACAGTTGTGTTTTTATTCAAAATATGAACAAATTAATATCAATGGTATATAAAACGAAATATTAACAAACGGACAGCAAAAAATTAATAAAAGGGCCGCTGCTTAATTTAACAACTTACGACGGCCAACTATACTATGCTGTACATTCGTCAACAATAAATACATTGCAATGCTGTAATTAAAAGTTTAGAGTCGTTGGAACAGTGGTTTTCTTGTAGAACATCATTGTATATTGCATTTTCAATGTGCATAGCGTTTTGAGATACAATACAACACAACATCAGTACAGCGTGATTGGAACAATACGTGATTGGAACAATTTCGCTTTACAAAGATCCTTACCTTTGCCTGTTTTTTATCTATGAAATCTTTAGCCTTGGTATTCAAAGACGTTTTCTTTGGAATATTAGTTGAGTCTTCTTTCAGCACACTCTCCTTGATAAAATGAATACAGCAAATCAGATTTTTGACAAAACGTTCCTGCTTCAGACATCTTGGGATGTTGCCCAACTATGTTATGAAATGGTCAAAATCTTTCGACACGTATTTACTTATTTTTGTTTCTTTGGGCTTTGGCTGAGAAACTGTAGGGGGCCCGGGGGGTACATGATTTGAGGATGGACGGGGGTCTCCCGCTCGGTTTTCAGAAAGCTACCCTCTTCTAATTACCGAAACTTGCTTTTTATACCCACTTTTATGATTAATTTTGGCGGAAAACTGCTAATTTTAACCATTTTTTGCGAATTTCAGCGAAACTCCACCCATGTTTATGGAAAATCTGCCGAAAAAGGACCTTTCTTTAGAGAATTTTGGGCCCAAAAACCCACCCATATGGGTGGCATATACCCGTACCCTAATTATGTTATGTACCCCCCCCCCCGGGGACTATAGTTAGTTTATGATACAGCTAAACCCCGCCATCTCAAGCTCTCATGGCAAGTCAAAATTTGTTCTAGATGATGAGGTTAAATATTTACACTTACAGAGGGGTATTACTAAATTGTCTGAGATAGCGTGGAGTTCCAGATAAATGGGTTCTATTTATTGATGTTCAATTGTGTTGGTAAAAACTAAGTTTATCGAATCCGGCTGAAACATTCTGTTAATGTGAAATTTGTAGACAAATTCCTCCTGATGCCCACAAATGCAGCCTGAAATACAATCAGGAAGTGGTGTGGAAACTTTAGAAAAATCTATTTAAGCCCGCAAAACATTTTCATCATATTCGATTCCATTCCCCAGAACTTAGAAAACTATATATCTTAATTTTGGGAAACAACCCTTACTGCATAATAGGCTCTATCTTCTCTGTTTTCAGGTCGCAAAGCGGGGATCTTAAACACGGGAAAACAAAAGAGGCAATGTCAAATGGCTATAGAATGTGGTGAATGTAGTCACTGATAACTCCTTATACTGTCTGCAATTCAGCTTCCCAGCACAAGTGAAATATGTTTAAATATAGACGGTTACTCGTTAATGGAAACGGCTACATATCAAAAGGATATATTCTCTCTTGTGAAGCCACCATGGTGCATCAGTCAAATATAAAGATGTTTGATTTCTTAACAAATCATAGCATCTGAACGTAATCGAGAGTACAGAGTGTGCCACACTTTGTGAAAGCTCTTGTGTGATAAAACTGTCTCTGTAAATTCTTTCTTCAATTGTTAGTTCACAACGTATTGGCAGTGTTACTCCGGTGACTCTGTAAAGCTTTCAAGATCTGACTTGAGATACTTCTGTACTTAGCTTAAATTGAATAATTTACTTCCACTGTCATTACCCAGGGGGGGGGGGTACTTGACTTTCAATTGTACGGGGGTGTGCACTCCAAGAAAACATTTTTCTTCCGCCTTTAGAAATTTCCCTCGAAAAGATAGCAGGCTTTACAAAAAATCGGCGAAAAGCATACCCCAAAATGTAAAAGTTCGTTGAAAAACAATAAAATAACACTTTTGACAACGGGCTCTAGAAAAATTGACTTCTTTTGATACCCGGCGTAAGAAAAAAGAGGAGAAAACGATACCCGGAAAGGAAGGCACATCCCGTCAGCAAAATATACTAAGTACCCCCCCCCCCGGGTGTCATTAACATTGCACTGCGACAGCTTATTCATTTAAAAAACCACAACGGCAATGGTTTTTTAGCAATGGTAACAGTAATGGTAACAGTAATGGTAACAGTAATGGTAACAGTAATGGTAACGGTAATGGCTTACGGGAATGGTAACAGTAATGGTTACAGTAACGGTAACAGTAATGGTAACAGTAATGGTAACAGTAATGGTAACAGTAATGGTTACAGTAATGGTAACGGTAATGGCTTACGGGAATGGTAACGGTAAATCTTTACAACCTGATGGTTGTGACTTTTTGATACTTAAAGTGAAGGACGCAAACTTAGGATAGACGGAAGTCGATTTTATCAATTAATCTGAATCTTATATCAGAAGTTTACAAAATATTTCATGACACACACGAAGTGATCCTCGATTTAATCATAAAAGTTCATGGCACACCATAAGACTGATTAATAGAACTAATTTTTAACAGGTATACTGGTCAGAAAAACGTGGGGCGTTTGACAGGTCACATTTTGACGCAGCCTAGAATTCTATGTGGCAGAAGAAATTAAATCAAAGTCAAAATTGGAGACTTCACTTCATATTTATTACAGTTTTGCAATATGGCTATTTTGATGTACAGGTATCGTTTATACAAGAACTTTTTGCTCCCTAGTAATGACAATTAACTGAAAAGTCCCCACAGGATACGAAATCAAATAAAACTAATTTTTCCTTTTGTGCTCTAATATAATCATGTCTTGTTCCAATTTTTTGGCGGAGAAACTGTATGTTTGTCATTGTTTACAAGTTCACATGTGCATGAACGTGAGGCTGACCGAAAGTCCATCTTAGGAATCGTGCGAACCAGGATTTCATTAAATTCCCTCGTAGTTATGAAACAGAAACACCGATTTCGTCCAAATAATTGCTCTTATCTAAGTTAGCCTTTTTCCTCTGCATTGAATTCTAAAGAAGCCAAACTGCGAAATGAAATGCATTAATAAATATTATCAAATGCCCCACATTTTTTCTGACTCACCCGGTACATCATAACAGTTCATGAATAAATGATGAACGTTTGAACCCAATATTTTTGGGTATAATTGGATGGAATTCGATTCATTTATAAAGATTACAAATTCTAATTTATCATAAATTTTCAGATTTATTCGACTCAAGTTTCAATTTGACACTCATTAAAGAGTCTTCTGATATCGATCTTTATGTTAGGAATACAAAGTTAATTGATAAAAAAGATTCACAAGATTTCTGAGATTAATCCATTTTAATTCTGGTTGTTTGAAACGATAATATATAAAAATTGCGGCACCAAAACCGATGAACGAATGAAAAGGGAGTGCCGCAATTTTTATATATTATCGTTTCAAACAACCAGAATTTATTAATTGATTAACAACAATATTTAAAGGCGACCTGAAGTGAAATTTTTTATTGATGCAAATGAACAGTACTGTCGAATGATAAAGAATCCTGTTTAGATTTCTTTGATATCTCATTTCGTTTTCAAGTTATCCAATATCCACTGATTCTATGTGCCAACTGATGGCGTCATTTTGTTTGCAAGTTACTACTATAATATATGGAAATATAGCCGTTTCTGACCTTTGAAAGGGTACAGTTGTAGGAGACATTTAAGGCAAGCTGAATAAATGCAATAGAAGTTGTCTATGGATTGATATGATGGTTAGAAAGTCCTTTCAACCTGAAGAAAAATCCCTTGAGTCGATTTCCATTTGGAAACATAGTCAACCTTGTATACTTTCTTTACTTTTTGCAAACAAAATGATGTCATCATCCAATCATACAAAATAGTGGATAGCTGGAAAGTGAAACAAGATATCAAAATCCTTTAAACAGCGTTCTTTATCATTCAACAGTCATATTAATTTTCATCAACAAAAAATTTCGCTTCAGATCACCTTCAAGCGCTACCCAATCGAACAAATTTTTTTCCTAAACATTTGAGATTTGCTTGCCAAACAAAGTGATTCTCCATTTGAGCACGTCGCAAACATCTGCTTGACACATATTTTTGCTTATAACAGGCGGAGAATACTTTCGTTCATAACAGGTGAGTTAGACTCATTACATGGTTGTAGTACTTGCTATCAATAGACCGATGATTAAAAACAAGCAGAATGTTGTTGTTGCTGTTGTTGTTCTTGCGATAACTGGGATTATGTAGTGATTCTACCATGTGAGGCAAAAAAGGAATCTACTTTGTGAAAAATTGCACTCCAAAAACTATGAATCGACTTGAAAAATTCTAGCTCCACTTCCTGAGTATTTGGTTTCATTTGAGAATCCATTTATAATCTAGATCTACAAATATGCTTTGAAATAAGAATTTTTCTCAGGCTGATTTGCATTGGACTTAAAACAAAAGTGAATGACTCTATAATTCACTTTTCAAAAATATCAAAATGGTAAGATAATGTTTTCTTGGCTCAGACATTGTTTTCTGGTGGACACTTGAGGGGGGGTGAGGGGGTATGATCGCCCCCCAATGGTGGTTGGAACAAAGATATTTTGTTTGCAAACAATGGAAAAAAGCAATGCCTTCAACTGAAACAATAGCTTCTCCTGCCCAATATTTGGCAAAGTGTCTGTCACTGTTCTAATGACATGGAAACTGTTTAAATGTAATTTTTGCTCTCCAATAAGTTCAGACAAAGAAAAGATTTTTGGCCAATTTCAGAACAAAATAAAACACACGAAACTGTAAGAAAAATCTCAAAAACAAAGTTTCAAAATTTTCTAAATGCCTTTTGCTGTACAATTTTTACAAACAGTGGATACATTCTTTTGACTCAGCCGGTATTCAAAAATCACTGCCCAAGAAATCATAAATAATTCTGCCTGTAAAGCAATGTTTTGCGATGTGATTAAATTAAAAAAATTGCTTGGCATTCTCAAACGTTTGGCAAGCAATGTTTGTTCGTTAGGTCAGGGTGTACAGTGATAGTTAAATTGGATTCATTCCTCTAATATTTAATTTACTTACTTTAAATTTCACACGCGTTTGACGTAATAATCACTCATATATCATTCATATATTATTAATATAATGCTAACAGTTTATCAATATTTAATAATAGTTAATCAATATAAAAGAACCAATTTCTAATGAAGTGCTTTTTTCTTAATTAATTAATTACTTTAAGGTTTTACGAAGCTGTTTTCATGTTTTCTTGGGCGAAGTCGAATTGAACGGAATCCCAAAATTCATTAAGCGTCTGACTTAATGTCTCAAATTCCTAGGGAGAGAGGGATGTTTATTCCTTACAAACTTATATTTCGTAGCATTGCCTTTCACTTACATAGCTAAGTACAGGGTGTCCCAAAAAAATTGTGCCCCGTTTGTCTGAAGATTGTGACAGAACGGCAAAAGATTCTCGCCAAACTTTTGCATGATGGTGCTCTTCACATGTTCAATTAAAGTTTGCTACCATCCCCATGAAAATCCGTTGAAAAATGATGGAGCTATGACCTTCAGAAGACCAAATTTGCCCAATCACTGAAACCAGCGGTTGGCCATTTTGTCTTAATATTTTGCAGCGATAAATGGCATCATGGATTGAAAATGAAACAGCAGCCTCTAATGTCATACCTCTCGTGAAAATTCCGATAATCCTCGGAGGGTTCCAATATTTCTGACCTCACAGAAAATATTTCTTACCTCACGTGGAGATACGTATCACTGCAAAATAGTAGGACAAAATGGCCGACCGCTGGTTTCAGTCATCAGGAAAATTTGGTCTTCTGAAGGCCATAGCTCCATCATTTTTCAACAAATTTTTACGGGGGTGGTTGCAAACGTTAATTGAATATCTGAAGAGCAACATCAAGCAAAAGTTTTGCGAGAATCTTTTGCCATTTTGTCGCAATCTTCAGACAAACGGGGCACATTTTTTTTGGGACACCCTGTAGTTTAATCTATGATTCTACAATCTTACAATCTCAACATCTTAAGTCAGTTGTTCAAAAATAATTCCGCCAATGCTACATGCCACACGCTTCAGCCGGCAAACCCAAATTTCGGATGTTAGCATTAATTTTTGCGCGAGGCATTTTAGCAAGTAGTCAATCCTTCTGCTTTTAGTAAGTTTATTTTATCATCGAGGGTTCATAAGTCAGTACTGGTGCCATTTTCAAGTAAGCTGTTTAAAGATATGCAACTAGGCTATTAATATCCTAAGTGTGTAAAACACAACCTTTCACAGATTGGGTAATATACGGAGTCAAATTCACTAACGAATTTCTCCTTGCTGCATTAATACGTTTATTAGTTAAGGTAGTAGATTTGGCCTTATATTACTACGAATCAACGAATTATTGACTAATTGGTAGCAATGACATGACTATATGAAACCGTCACAACAATGTTGGAAGGTAATCAAGGTGAAAACTACCGCAGAGGCATTCCTTTACACAATTTTGCCAAGTCTCGTGATCGATCAGTCAACGTGGTACTCAAATTATTTAGGTGGTCAAGAGCAATGAAAAATATTCATAAGCCAATTTGAAGAAAAACATCATAAATTCGTAAATGTGTAATACTTACTCTTTTTACACCAACCAACAGTGAGCCTGATAATGAGAAAGGAAACTGATGAGAATCATCTGTAAACACAAATAAAGGCATCAAAATCTAAGTCATTGACTACAACTCAGGCATTAGATGAGAACCTTCGTGTGACACGAATAATGGTAACAGGAAGACATTTGTTGATATGAAAATAGTGAAAAAAAGATTCAATTTGTGCTTTTACAACCGGGGCTCAGTTTCTCCTGGTCATATTTGATACAGTAATCGATGAGATGAATATAAATCAGAAAACAAAACGTTTTATCAATGTTATTCTCAAGTTCTTTGTTGCGAGATTCTTAGATATTTGGGGAACTGGCCTTCTGGATGACCCAACCCCGATCACGACCAAACTGGTCACAAAAGTTACTAACGAATCAGAACTCTCTCATTGGGGTCGGGATGGTCGCTGGAAAGGTGACAAAATCGAGTTTATGTTAAGCTGAAAAGCTTCGTAACACAACAGAGCAGGCGGTACTGTTTTTATCCCCATTTTTCGGCAAGGGACAACTATAGTCCGAGAAAGAATCTGCCAAAAATCGAACAGCCCATTTTCTTATGTAAGATATCATTTTCATTGAATAGAACATTTGTATTTGTTAGGCTTTTGTGAGAATTTTTGTAGTAGCTGAAGGGGTATTCGTGTACAAATAATAGCAATGAATGAACCCCTTTTCAAGCTGGGTCTTCCTAAATTATGTAAAAGTTCCTAGAAGACAATATTTCTATCGGTGGCCAAGAAACAGCTTCGTTTTCTTGAACACACTTTTCAAGGGAAAAAACTGTTGTCACGAAATTTGTTCAAAGTAAATTCGCTTGCATACACATCATAATCTTCGTCAAGAAAATGATCAATATTCTCTTGGTCACAATGGATAGAATTATTCATCTGTTTGGCTTTTATTAGCTTGAAGATAGATATTTGAGTCACAAAATATAGAAATTTGGACATGAGAAACAATTCCTATTGCCTTACAAACATTGTAAGTAATTTCCAAGAGTGGTTCTCCCATGCTCCCAAACTTGTCGACCTGTGATTTCCGCATTTTTAACAACAAAACTAACCTCTGTCTTTATTGTGATTTTCTTTGCCTGCCTGTTGAGCTACAGGTTTTGATCGTCTCCAATGGATTTTTGTATCATCCAAAGCTTGCAAGTTAACTGAAAAGTTATAAATAAAATCATCAAGCCTATATTAAAAGTACCAGGCAAGTCAATCACATCAAAATCACCTTGACAGTTATCAATAAATCAAAATGAGAACAGTCAGTTAGAAAAAATTCTATATTTTCCAAAAGGTGCAAGCTTCTTCAACTCATGTGGTGAAGACAGTGCCATCTCTTTGTCAGGCAAGGGTAACATACTTATTAACTTTAGAGCATCGACTTTCCATTATTAGGAATAACTGCTGCACATTACAGCAAGCCTTGTCCACCATATGACTAAGATGTTGGCGGCAAATCCGTGCAAATGGTTTTGGCAACTGATCTATTTATTAATTCCACACTAGATTACAACCCCACTCGTCTATAAAAGTTGACCATAATCCAGAAGGCGGTTTGCAATTCTATAAATTGTTCTGCAGTAACACATGGCATTCTGAAAATCTGAGTTTATCGAAGAGTGCATGTAATTCAATGTCACCACTGCTCTTAAACTATCCTCTCTGCCCTATTCTATCATTGATCAAACTGATTTTTAGAGATGTTTTTNTGGGCTTTTCGTGGTGAACTTTGAAACAAAAGCGAATGTGTTGAATGACTACTTCGTCGCACAGTGTTGCTCAGTAGGAACATCGAGTAGGCTACCCAGTTTCGCAGCAAGTTCTGTCCCAACTCTACAGCATTTCAATGTCAATAGGGAAAGGGTGCTAAACCACATTCGAGCTCTGGATTCCAGCAAATCCCATGGGTGTGATGACGTTTCTGTTGCTATGATTAAATTATGTGATAATGCAATCATTGAACCTTTATGTATGATCTTTGAGAGGTGCATAGAGACTGGAATCTACCCTTCTTCTTGGAAGAAAGCAAATGTTGTTCCAATTCATAAAGGTGCTTATGTATGGGAGTTTGCAGCAATGGAACATTTAAAAGCGTTCTGACCTGTAGCATGAATAAATTTGAGGGTTGCCTCGAGTAGCTTTTTATTGTTGTCGATGGTTAACCTTTTGTCTCCATTCAGAATGAATTTGAGTAAAACTTCATTTGAAAGAGAGGAAAAAACCACGAGGTAGCAATATAGAGATGTATGTAGATGTACATATCGCACCAACAGCTTGCTGAATTTTTTGGAAAACCTCACCTCTCCTTGATGTACTTAGATTTGGAGCAGAACATACAATCGCATTCGGTATCTGACTATTCCTATTTCAAACTGAAATAGTGGAGAAAAAACCGTGAAAGTTTTGGAGAAAACCTCGCTGGAGATGACAGCCCACCATTTTTCCATGAAGCAAAACTTACTTGAATTTTTGAACTTGCTTTCCCTCATATTTTGACTTCTGCCAAGAATAGCTTCCCTTGCCTAAAAAGGTAGAATAAAACTGAATATAAACTGAAACTTCCAAATAGTTCTGCAATTTACAATCACAGTAAATTTATCAATTTTTAATGAAGGCGGTGCGTGATCAGCCAGCGCTGAAAGTGATTCTTCTCAATATACCTAAATTTGGAAAGAGGATTTCCACTACGCCTGGACAGGTAACATATCCCTCTTCTTGGATTTAGCTGGCATACCCAAATTTATTCTAATTAAGGAAATACCACAAATTACACTAAAGAATCTAACTCTTCTGAGCAGATTGTAGGCCCTCATCAAAGACGAAGGAAAAGTTAGGTTCCCAATCCAATTTGATGTGTAAAGATTGTATCCTTGTCAATGTTTATAAATGATCAACAGAATAATATACGCAACAATACCAATCGTAACAATACTAGGGATATAAACATAAACAACAGCGTTGTAAGNAAGGCGGTGCGTGATCAGCCAGCGCTGAAAGTGATTCTTCTCAATATACTTAAATTTGGAAAGAGGATTTCCACTACGCCTGGACAGGTAACATATCCCTCTTCTTGGATTTAGCTGGCATACCCAAATTTATTCTAATTAAGGAAATACCACAAATTACACTAAAGAATCTACTCTTCTGAGCAGATTGTAGGCCCTCATCAAAGACGAAGGAAAAGTTAGGTTCCCAATCCAATTTGATGTGTAAAGATTGTATCCTTGTCAATGTTTATAAATGATCAACAGAATAATATACGCAACAATACCAATCGTAACAATACTAGGGATATAAACATAAACAACAGCGTTGTAAGTGTTTTATTTTTTTTTGCATCATCAGTAAGTTCCTACAATGAGTTAGAGGGCTACCTTAGATAACAACTCTGCTAAAAGCATGTCAACAATGTGAAACAGAGGGACATACCTAATATAAAATCCGAGCACTAACAGTACTGGGCATGTTTACATCTATCTTGACGGTCTAGCCATCGGCTGGGGTGACAAAATCCATGAAATACATGTGACAAAATGAAGCTTTTCTTACAAGACTACTAAAATCGTAAATATGGAGAGGAAAAACTTTACAACAGAATGTAAGCCGCCTGAGGATCTCCTTGTGGAGAATTCTAGCAAATTATTATCAAAGAAGAAACAAATTACCGTTGTTGGAATATTGGACGTGTGTGTTTCTAAAATGAGTCTTTTTAACTGCATTGTCCATTCCCTTTTCACTTCAGGACTTTTTGCCTGGGATGCAAAAAATAAACATGTTACAACACAAGCATAACAAAAAAGTATTGCTCACAAAAAAGAATCCTTTGAAGCAATGTTCTGCAGATCTCTTTCATTATTTCTGGAAAAGCATCCTATGTTTAAACACATTTTACGATTTTAGCGATGTAAGCAAGTTTGAAGCTGCTAGGACACTTGATGAAGAGAACGCTATTTTGTTAATTTGATTGCTTTGAATGACAAATTCGGGGTTTTTCCAAGTAAGGTTATAAACCAAGCTTGCCCTGGTTTAGTAATTTCAACGTACTTCTACCTTGTCAAGCTCTGAACTGCTGTTATTGTTTGAAAAATGCTCACAAATTGGGCCTAAACTGGCCTAATTCTCGGCGCCATATCTAATGTTGCACGATAAAGACATTAGCCACGATTTAGAGGCACATCAACGTACACCCCAAAAACAAATCAGCTTCGTTTTGGCTGAATGTTTACGTCACAACGCACAACGCACCGACTTTTGAGCAAGATGACGTCATTTGATTACCTAATTTTCTTAGAGAAAAGAGAAATGCTGGACAAAAGTACGATACACTACTCGTAACATTTTATCTATTATCTTATTGTCAATCATTCCGACCTTGTCCTTTAATACCATGATATTCTTGAAGCATATTTGCATGCTTTACTTTGCATATGGGACATGATTTCTGGTTCGGATTCATTCAAATAAGGCTCGTCGGGTCTGTTGCAAGATGCAATGCGACCTTATGCTTAACGGTATGAAACAGCCATATAAATAACTGCACATTTGAACATTTTGCCGAAGACACTGTTACTGAACAGCCAAATTCTCAAGAAAAAATCAGGTGGACGATAGAGAGTAATACTTCCCATTAATGAAAAGTTATAATCACCTGTATGGTGTATGAAATCTTCTGGTTGTCAAATCGAATTAATTGAAAGCAGAGTGGTTCTTTTGGGATTGACTCTACAAGCATCATGTTTGAGCACTGTGGGGGAAAACAAAGTCATCTGCATCATTCATCAAGTTGGTACTTTACAGGCTAAAACGCTGAGCAACGAGAAATATGAATACCAAAAAGACTGCGTGTTCCAATAAAGTTTGGTTCTAGAAAACCCTTCGAACTAGCTGGTCCTTGCATTGTCAACATGTCAAGATAACTAAATCTGTGATTGAAGTTGTTGTGGCGCAGTGGTAAAATCCTCCGACTTTGCAGCCAGAATCGTCAGGCAGAGTGGGTTCGATACCCGGTAGGACCCCACCACTCGAGCGTCATGACAAGGGGTCGCGGACTCGATTAGGTCTGCTCTATTTCTGCGATCCCAGCGCTTGGCGCTGAAAAACGCAGCTTCACCTTCACCAGTTCGTAAAAAACTTCCTCTAATCTACATTATCTCAAATCACTTTCCAGATTGCAGTTTCATGCTTCTTTCATGCAGGTCAAAAATGTAAATTCTGCCACTGCATAGCAGAAAAATTTACCCATGCAGAAACTCCCACATGCGCCCGCAAAGCACTGATCTTGTTCATGAGTCTTTAACAATGATAGAAAAAAGAATGCGGAACAGATTCAAACAGACACGAGAACATCACTTACTGAAAGACCATCACGGAACTGAAAAATGCCTTCATCGAGTTTCTTGCATATAAGTAGTAGCTTTTCGAAAAGGTACAATTGTTTATCTCCTCTAGATCCATGCACTCGGAAGCTGTTCTGTAAGGGAAATTACATAGGTATCAAAATAAGAATTTAGATATTAACTAATTCCACCAATAAGTAAGAATTCTTCTGTTTCATAAAGGGTGACTGATAACGAGGATCGAGTTTCTCACTGTAAGTAGAACAATCTTACGTCTACGTCTTCAATTATTCACACGTGAGGTAAATAACCGTTACAAAGAAAAGCACTAAACAACTAGAGATCCGTACCACGGAAGAAAGAGCAAACCGCATAATGGAATTTAATGGCTGTGACCTACCTCTAACACGAGTCTGCCAGTTGTAAACACATCAAGGCCCTGAAAAAAGTGTTTAGGTTTTTATACTTTTAGAAAAACGATGACTCCATCAAAAAAATGACTCTAGCAACCGGGGTTTTTTGCGGGCATGCTGCAATTTTATACGGTCTAAACTCAAATTTGGCATAAGCAGAAAATATGGATCGAGACGGCAGAAAACTAAAGTTGAAACTTCTACTATCATTTAAACTACCGCAGTGTGGAACTGTATCCTCCACTGAGGCCAAATTTGATTTTCAAACAGTCTGGAACTGCAGTGTGCCTGCAAAAACTTTGAGTCTCTATCAATATCAGCTTGGTCAATATAAAGCTTAGGTTCATGTATTGCTCCCCTTAATATCTGAAATTGCAAACTACGCAAGCCTACTGTTAATAGAAGTCTGTCATATCTGTCATATCATTCAACTGTATCATGTATGCATTGCCATGCAGCCAAACTAAAATATAATGACCAAGTGCCCTTGCGCCAAAACTACTTATCCTTTAACATATCGTATGTAGTTATATGTAGTTAGGTAAAGTAGGTGTGATGTAGTGTGAGTATCGTGTATCTCCGTCATGGGTTGTGCCTTTTTGGAGATTGATATTGTAGATTAATTGTAGATCGAGAAACACTGGCTCTTTAACGGCCGAAAAGATATTTGGTTCTTAAATATGCATCCCTAAATTTACCTTTTCAGCCATCAGCAGAAAAAGGACAGAGAAGCTGCGAAAAGGCAATCTTTAAAGCGACTGGTTTCAGAAGTCAACAGTTACAGCGGAATTACTTTCATCCATCGATATGATGCAAAATAACTCAAAGTTTTTTGGAAGTAAGAGGTGCAGTTACTAAGCTTCCAAGTCTCTAGGGTAACACCTTCCCTTCGGTTGGTATCTTTAAATTTAATGTGTCCATACAAGTAGGCCTCCTAGAAGAAAGGATGTGATCAACGAAAATTTTTTTCAATCGTGCACAAGAAGCTGCTTTACGAGAGCTATTGATATCTAGCAAACGACATTCCATATAATGGGGGGGGGCGGATGAAGAAGGCTTTGTTCCTTCTACCTGTGACATTTCATGATTGTGTGACAACAATAGGTTGTTTACAGCAGTTTTCTGTATTCATGTGATCAGTGTGAATATCAACCAATCACATGCCGAGAATTTGATGGATGTTGATTTAATTTCATTTCATTTAAATTTTTTTAACCATGTCAGTCAAGAAAGACTGCTTTTCAGGGGACCATGCATACAAACTTACAAATTACATTAAATATAAAGTAAAAACCATATTCTAAGTACAATAATAAATAAAGGATGAAAAAGTTACAAAATAAATTATGATGCCTGCTTGACATTCGTATCCAAGTTGTTCCAAACTCTAGCACCACGATATGAGAATGCTCGCTGACCATTGCATGTTTTCATTAGGGGGACTTGGAGATCAGTTGCGGTGTTTCTCAAATCTTTCACACTGCATGTCGAATTCTTTGTAAAAATTTCTGCCAGGCAATCTGGAGCATATCTGCTACGGTAGGCCAATTTAGACTTCTTATCAATGCACTAGCAGAAGAATCATAACTACTGTTGGTCACAATTCTAGCTGCACGGTTTTGAAGCTTTTGCAGCACCTGCAACCTGGTCCCCCCACATTCCCCCCTCCCCCAGACTGAACAGCAGTAGCGGAGATGCGGTTCAACGATACCATGATACATTTTACAGAGTGTCTTTTGGAAGTAACTTCTTGGCATATTTAAGAAATCCAATAGCTCGAGAAACCTTAGATCGTACAAACTGGTTATGTTCATCCCAAGGTAAATGTTTATCAATTTGCATCCCTAAATATTTGACTTTATCAGGTTGGGTTTACGCTGACCTTCCAAAAGGACACATTACCTTTAATGAAACACCTTGTCCCCACCCATTCATGGTTTGCATGGATTGCATGTTTGGTGATTTTCAATCTCATCGATTGATTTCCAACACTATAATCTTAGCATAGCAATTTTAAATCAAATGAACTGGATTGGCAACAATGAGCATTTATGTATTTTAACACAAATTTGCATTACCTCTAAATCTTCGATGCTGCCAAGAATTTCTTGCACTCTCAAAGCATTTTCGTGAAGTCGTTTCATTTCATTGATGTATTCTGCAACATCAGCCATTGAAGCTGCTGCAGCCTATTGGGAAAAAGTAACGAATCAATCATAGTTATTACAGGTAACGTAGGGCTCAAATCTTTAAAAAAGTTGGTGTAAAATTCTATTACAGTTTTCTTTGAATTAAATGGTTTCGAAGAAACTTAGGGCTTTTTGTTATAAATCTGCCGTGGAAATTCATTGATGTCATGATTAGTTTCAAAATGGCGGCATTTATTAAAATTGAGGCGATGACGCCATCAAAATTCTAAATCCTAAACCAGAAAAGCTACTGGTTTCTGCTTGCCACCATATTGTAGACCTTCATAAGCTATGGTTTTCTTGGTTCAAGATTTTACGATGATTTCAAACATTTTCAACAATCACCATGATTTCTTCAAAAATAATCAAATTACCGCTATTTTGAAAGAAATCAAAGTATGAAAACATTTCCACAGCAGATTTACAGCAAAGTACCATAAATTCCTTTTGAGCCATTCCATCTAAAGAAAAATGTCATACAATTTTACACCCACCTTTTTAAAGATTTGAAAGAATTGAGCCCTATGCTATCACAGGTAGTTTCCACAGAGTTGTTTCACTACGCGGGCCTTAATGATACATGCTGCGTTCACTAAAACAACGTGAAGCATTTGCCAATCTATATCCCTTTGGGATTTTCAATTTATTGTCATTGTTCTGCAGTGCAGCAATGAAAAAAACCTTTCAACAAAATTGTTTTACGTCAAAATCATCATCACTCTCTGACAGACATTTTAGTTATTCGAAAAAAGAGCCTGGATCAAGCAATATTTTCATAGATTCTTCTGCGCGAGGTTCGATTTAGAGGCGGTAGAGTTTCGAACACTATTGTGCATATTCGAAAATTCTTCAAAATANAGACATTTTAGTTATTCGAAAAAAGAGCCTGGATCAAGCAATATTTTCATAGATTCTTCTGCGCGAGGTTCGATTTAGAGGCGGTAGAGTTTCGAACACTATTGTGCATATTCGAAAATTCTTCAAAATACATAAAAATATTTTTCCATTCAGATTCATTTTCACAGTAGTAGAAAGATTCTATTTTGACTGTAAGTAGCTTCGACGTCTTTATCTCAGTACTTCGGAGAAGAAAGGAAACTCACGAGAAGTCCCCAAACAACTGACAGTATTTATTGGCTGATACTACGGGAATTTTATAATATCTAGCAAATTTGTTTCAGACGTTTCCATCAATGATCTTTATCGATGGACTGTTCATATAAACTGAGGGCCTACCGATATACCTAGAATACAATAGGGAAACATAACAACACAACGAAACTGATACTGATATTTTTTACACCAAGAAAACATTGCATCGCAGAAGGTGTTGGATATTAGTTCTGAGCTCTTATTACCTACTAACAATGAAATCAATTCAGTTTCAATTATTTACTTTTCTTTATTTTCCTTGATTTACTTTGATTAAGAATGTTGCATTTTGTATAATTGTTAGATCCATTCGCAATGGGAACTCGATGATTTTATGTCTTTTCCCGCTGTGAATTGTGCAGGCAGTTGTATTATTGTTGGTTTTAGTTGAATAAATAAAAAATCAACTTACACGAATGACCTCATAACCAGTTTCATCTTCACCAAAATGCTTTGCTAGATCCTGTCGAAGAGCAAGCACGGAAATATCACACCTGCACCAACAAAGCATTCCTGTTGGCCATGACAACCAATGCATATATTTTCTTCATATTAGAAACTATGAATTTGACGCAGCATTGAACGTTCCTTAAATTCTAATTGTTTGAGTACTGAAAAAAGTTGAACAAAAATAAGGATCCTAGTGACCTGGCCTGAAAGAAAAAGTATCCTTGTTCCTTGGAGATTGACTATTCCCGCTTTTAAATTTTTTTAAACTGAAACTCGGAAAAGCGTTATAAGAACTATTGGTTCTCTTGTAAGTATGTTCAAAATTAAATCCGAAGCAAAATAATATGCAATCAATGATGTTATGACCAATTTTAGTGCACTAAATTTCTACATCTAAGTTAGACGTTATTCTACCAAATCATGGTATTCAAGGTGTTGTGGCGCAGTGGTGTAATCCACCGACTTCGCAGCCAGAACAGTCAGGTGGACAGGGTTCGATAACCGGTAGAGCCACTTGAACGTCATGACAAGGGGTCGCGGACTCGAGTAGGTCTATTCTACTTCTGCGATCCAAGCGCCTGGCGCTAAAAACTGCAACTTCACTGCACTTCACTTCACATTCAAATTGACGGATCAATTGTATTCGTACGTTTTGGCAAACATAGATACATCAGTTTGGAACACTTGGTACACAAAATAAATACTTAGGTTGCTAACAAACCTTGAAAAGTAGGTGATATTTCATGATTCGCTGTACAGGTTTCATTAGGTAACTGTCAAGGGGCAAAGTATGGCCAGAGGCTCTTTGTCGCTCCTAAAATTGAAACGTGCAGCAAGTCATTCATATTTTCCCTTCATGTTCATATATTTGAATACTAAAAATAGATAAAACAACAAAAAATGCTTTTCTGAATATCACATCGGTGAAGTTTGCTCTCACAGCACGCAAATTTCTGATTTAGAACAGATGGCAAGATTGAAATATTTGTGAAAAGTCAAATAATATCTCCTCCAGCCACCCGGGCTTCTCTTACAAAACCCTCTAGGCCATCAGTATTGATCATTCTACTTCTGCGCATGTTGTTATATCCTCAATCTGAGACAATGCAATTGAGAATTATTGTGCGAATGGATCAGGCAATGTAAAACAGTCAATTTGAAAAAAAACGACCAAGAAGCACTGCAATGAAAAATATATCACATAGTCTGAGTACATTTCTACTTTTACGGAAATCATTCAACCATTTTGTGCCTGGAAGCTAAGTTTGATGCAAACAAAGATTGCCAAAACAAACGGAACCTACAATGTGCCTGAAGACGAATGAGATTTTGCGAATAATACACAGTGTTTGGAACTGTGTTTTTGGTTCCAAGAATAGATAACTGTCCTGAAAAGGAATCTTAATAGAACAAAATTTCTATGCATGTTGAAGAATTTTCGAATGTTCACAATAGTTATAGCATGGGTAGTTAGACACTGCTGGTGTGCTTCTATGGAGGAGCGCTGGATAATATGTATCTGCGGAGGAATTTTTTTATAGTACTGCGGAGGAGATATCGTTCTTTCGATATCTCCTCCGCAGTACTATACAAAATTCCTCCGCAGATACATATTATCCAGCGCTCCTCCATAGAAGCATTCCAGCAGTGTCTAACTACCCATGGTTATAGATGATCTAACACCACTCAATCAAACAATGTATAAAAATATGGCTTGATCCAAGCTCTTTTGTAGGGTAGCTAAAATGGTTCATTGTTGAGGTCCAATGACAAGTACCAACAGTTTAACCTGTTACATTTAGGATCAAATCTATGTCTGTGTGAATTTCAACATTCACTATCTTATAATTTTCGAGTTTTTCCGAATTGAAGTTAGAAAAAGGAAATTACTTACTGCAAAAAAGTCGGACACTTCTTTGTCTTTCAATATTTCTGTCAGGAATGCAGCAGATCTACGATGAAAATACAAAAGATTACGTTTAGATCTAGAATGAGCAACAACAAAATTTAGCCTTTCTTGTTGTCTCACTCTCGTTGTAACCTTCTCTTGGCATTGAGCACTGTTTCGACCAGTCAAGACATTTGCAGCATCTGTAGATCTAGAATGATACAAGCTTCGTACCATTCAAGAGAGACTTCAAACAACTGGTGGAAAGCGTTATGGGATTAAAATGAAACTACCAAAACTTTATTTCGGAAAGAAGAAAATTCAGTAAATCTAGCCAAAGGCATTTAACGAGCAAATTTTTGATATTCTCATGGTCTAGAGATGTCACAAAAACAAGGAACTAAGAATATTTAGATTCGTTTATGATCAAGAAAGTGTTAACGAATACGCACGGCAAAATGATATGCCTTTAAAAAATCAAAAAAGGTGCGAATGTGATTATCAGATGCAAAACAATTTGCTACGTCCGTTTTACCAAACAGCCACCTTTCCGTCTATAGGCTTAAAAACATCGAAACTTACTCTGGGTAGTTTGTACAGTATTGCACGTAGAGAGAATTGAATCCTTGAGCCTAGAAAAAACACAGTGAAACTATATTTTGGATCGAATTCTTAAATAACTAAGTGGCTTCATCAACGTGCAAGGACAAGGGCAACATAATGAAGGATATAGAGCATGGGTATAATTTGTGACAGAAGTGATACAATTATCATTACATGCGTCGACGAAAGACCCCGGCGTTAGCATAGGGCTCAAATCTTAGGTGGGTGCAAAATTCTATTCCATTTTTCTTTGAATTGATCGGCTTGAAAGGAACTTATAGTGCTTTGCTGTAAATCTGCCGTAGAAATTTGTTTATATCTTGATTTGTTTTCAAAATGATGGCAATTTAATCAAATTTTTGAAAACATTTAAATCATCCTAAATCCTAAACCAAAGGAGAAAAAATCATATAACTCCTAAGAAAACCATAGTTTATGAAGGCCTACAATATGGTGAAAAGCAGAAATCAGTATCTTTTCTGGTGTAGGATTTAGGAATTTGATGACATCATAGCCTCAAATTTGATAAATGCCGCCATTTTGAAACTAATCAAGATATCAACAAATTGCCACGGAAGATTTACAGTAAAACACGCTAAATTCCTTCCAAGCCATTTAATTCGAGGGAAACCGTAATAGAATTTTACACCGACCTGTTTAAAGATTTGAGCCCTATGCTCCCGGCGTATATTTCTAGAAATGCGACACACTTCGTCGGGGACTCCACATTAGGTCGCTTCAGCCTGGGCCTTACCAAGAAAAATATAATAACATTAAAGGGTTACTACATCCATTTAAAATACACAGCCTACCGCACGAGGTCAGATGATGATATTCATAATATAAGGCAATAGTCATTCAAATTGAAATCCAGTAACTGATATTACTTTTAACAGATTCACCGGTTTGAGGGTGAGATTAGCAGTGATGAGCCTAACTGAGATCTCTATTGCTTCTTGCTTTTGGCGCTTTCGACAAATCATATAAATCGTAGCTTTATTTCTGAGCCATCTTAATGCCTGTACACGGGGCCGTCAATAGCCGAGATTACGTTTCATCAATACCCTTTATCATAAGGTTTTACAACAGAGATCGAGGGGATCGAGGGGTTTAAACTGACAGATATGTGTTCCTTGGACACGATCGAATATAAATTGATATCTGGAGGCAGTTTTCTTGGTTTTACGAATCTTGTCAACGTCAATCCACTACTTTCCCCCAGGATCTCCTTTACGTAAATTACTTAGAGTAGGGCCCAAATATACTTTNTCTGAGCCATCTTAATGCCTGTACACGGGGCCGTCAATAGCCGAGATTACGTTTCATCAATACCCTTTATCATAAGGTTTTACAACAGAGATCGAGGGGATCGAGGGGTTTAAACTGACAGATATGTGTTCCTTGGACACGATCGAATATAAATTGATATCTGGAGGCAGTTTTCTTGGTTTTACGAATCTTGTCAACGTCAATCCACTACTTTCCCCCAGGATCTCCTTTACGTAAATTACTTAGAGTAGGGCCCAAATATACTTTTGGCAGAAGTTCAACAGGAGTTCCCATTAATAGTGTCATTGTTCTTCTAAATATTCAGATATTTCTAATAAAATATAGCACCTGAAATAATTAACAGACAAAAATTCAGCCAGCTTTTCAATCAAATATTGATTTGCCGTTAAATCTTATGAGAGAAATTTTAGACTTTCTTTATGAGTGTCAGTAATGACGAACTGTCGCCTTGTGCACGGGAAAAGGCATTATTAGGAGAACGGATGGTTGTACCAGGCGAGCAAAGAAAAGTAAACACGTTTGTCGGGCTGTGGGATAAAAAGTACGCGGCCGATATCCAGAACTAACGTGTTAATCTATCAATCGGAGGCTAACTGAGATGGAACAATTTTGTTTGCTAAAATCACTCTTAATTTAGACCCAGAAATTAGGGAAAGTGCTGGTAAGAAGTGTCTGTGGAACGAGAAATGCATGTTCGATTCTTGTCTATCATTTCCTTGCCACTAAACTTTGAATTTGGTACAAGTGCCAGTTTCGGAAAGTGACTTTGAATTTGAATGGCAAGTAAACCATGGACAAGAATCGAAAGTGGAATTTTCGTCTCCTTACCAGCATTTTTCTCATTTCTCGGTCTAAAAAAGATGCATGATTTTACCAAACAAAACTTTCACATCTAAGTGAACCTTTGACTGATGGATAGATTCTTTTAATTTTGAATATTGGCCACTTACTTTTTATTCCACAGCCCACCAAATGTGTTAACTCTTTCTGGCTCACCCGGTATATTGAGACAGGAGGGTTAGATATAACATCTGGCTCGCAGACTTTATTTACCTAATTCAGAAGCTGAATGGCCCTTACCATTCTAGTAAATTTCATTTCGGGTATAATTCAAGCGCTGAATGCTAAGCTTCTATATGACAAATGCGAACCGCGTGGCAGATCCTTATATCTCTCTTCTCTCGACATAATCTACACCTTCAAATGGNACTTTCACATCTAAGTGAGCCTTTGACTGATGGATTGATTCCTTTAATTTTAAATATTGGCTACTTACTTTTTATTCCACAGCCCACCAAATGTGTTAACTCTTTCTGGCTCACCCGGTATATTGAGACAGGAAGGTTAGATATAACATCTGGCTCGCAGACTTTATTTACCTAATTCAGAAGCTGAATGGCCCTTACCATTCTAGTAAATTTCATTTCGGGTATAATTCAAGCGCTGGATGCTAAGCTTCTATATGACAAATGCGAACCGCGTGGCAGATCCTTATATCTCTCTTCTCTCGACATAATCTACACCTTCAAATGTAATAATAAGAATGATAACGCACCTTGTTTAGAAAGCATTGTGAAATACGGACAGGGTCTCTTTGTTGCTCTATGTTCTCAAGATCTTCAAGGATGCCCCTAGAAAGAACATGTGCGAACATTTTAATGATTCAAATTTCCGGCATGAACGCTATATTTCTACTTGCATCGACATCCTTTACACCGACTTGGAATCTATTGCTGATATTGATTGATTGATTGATTGATTGATTGATTGATTGTCAAGATTGATTGTCAGACGTGAACGCTCTAAAACTGAAAGAAAATAATAAATATGGGAACGTCGAAAAATTTAGGCACGTGACAACAGCATAGGTTCCAAATCTTTAAAAGGCTGGTGTAAAATTCAATTACTTATTTCTTTTAACTGAATGACTTCCAAGAAACTTTAGCTATTTCTCTATAATTCTACTGTTGGACTTGTCTGAAATCTTCAATATTTTCAGAATCAGAGTGTTTTTGTACTTTTTCAGGAATTCAAGAAACATTTTCAAAAAAACTTCAAACCATCGTAATTCCTAAACTGCTTGAAGCAACATGACATAATTTCGAAGAAAACCATAGTTTATGGATGTTTACAATATGGTATCAAGCAAAAGTCTGTCACTTTTCTGGTTTATGATTTGAAAATTTGATGACGTCACACCCTCAAATGAGTTGAAATGCAGCATACAATGAAATTTCGAAACATATTCAAAACTTCTGAAAAGTCCAATGGTAGAATTAAAGATAAGCAAATAAAGTTTGTTTCAAGCCACTCAATGAGAAGAAATAGATCATAGAATTTTACACCCACCTTTTTACGCCGAGTTAAAGATTTGGAAGCTATGCTCATGACAACGATATTTCTTTCTTGCGAAAACCTTTGAGCAGTCTTCAAATCTATTGTTGAAACAGTGCATGGATTGATTGTTAATCGTGATGGAATAAACAGCATTACAGATCTGTTAAGCGTGGTTTCATCGTGCCTTTGGCAATAAAGCGCACTGGCAAGCACAGGTGTGAAATTTGAAGACTGTAGGTTATGGCAGCCGTTCTACGTTTGTCATTCTGTTCCGCACCAGTCGCATGAATATACCGGGTGACCGGATGAGTCTTTGTATGTACCGGGTGACGTTGCATCAAAGATCACTTAAAACTTAGGCACATAGATTATCCTACCAACAGAGTCTAATTGGCAAAATTCTGAAATTTTTCATAAGCTGCCTGACTTTGTTGCATATTACAGAATTGCACACATTTACAAGCAGATCTGATTGTTTGTTCACGAATTAAATGTGATAAAACAAATCATAAGCTAACGCGAAAACACGAAAAATACGAATTCTGCCCAAGATTGACCCTTTCCTAAACCTATGGCTGAAAATATGGGCATAAGAGTATCATTTCAAGATCTTTCGAACAAGTTGGCATAACTGTTATTTATTCCAATATTGTTAATGACCAAATTTTCCAGAATTGTAAAACATCGAAACTTTGTTTGATTCACACGGTAGAAATGAGATTTGGTCACCATTGGTTTTTAGAACCGTATTTTTTACTGTTATCAATAGAATTGAAATAGCTAAATACCCCCAAAGACCGATTTAAAAAAAGATATCTCGTCTGGTGGTTCGCTACCGTAAACTGGGTGGAAGCAGCTTTCTTTGCACAACAAAAAGAAAGATTTTACCTTTGTCCAATTTGTCACAAATTCACATAATAATGATGATATTGCTGTTCAGTTCCCAAAAGAATTTAGACCACTCGCGTTTATCAATCAACATGAAAAATATTGCATAGGATATAAAGCTCAATATCTGACAACCATTGATAGTTCTGCCTGCCTGGAAGCCAAAGCCTCGCCTTTCCTACTTGACTAAAAGGCAATATATCGCATTTATGTTCTCAGACAGACCCACCCCCAAAAGCATGATGGATTTTCATCTTGAAAGAAACAATCCAAAACATTGTATGCAGTTGACAGGGTATAAACATGATCAAGTTGACAGGAGATTTAGTCACATTTAGGGGGTGAAAAAATGAAGTCAAAACACAGCAAACTGTATGCACGAGAAATTCTCTAGCTAGCTAGCGTATAGACTCCTATTCAAATGAAAGAAGCCTTGGAATAAAGTATACAGTTTCAGAACCAATTAGTTCTACTAAATCTCATGCAACGAAGACTCTATGGACTGAAAAATTGCATGTAAGAGAAACTCTCGATCTACCAAATAGACTCTATTAAATGTGTGATGTGAAATTGGGGATTAAATTTAAAGTTTCAAAACCAAATATGCTGGGCTTGTAAACAATTTTCACTCTATGTATGTATTTTATTGATTAGGTTTCTATACAATTTTGAGACTGTCAAGGTTTGATACCAAATCAGCAGTACGACCTTCTCCGGAAGGGTACGGAAGATAACAAAACAAATGAATCTCTTTAAAACGATAACGCGAGAAATTTTTTGTAACTGTACGACATGGGGGAATGTTCAGTATTCATTTCGTCATATGTATTCTCTTCAGGCTCGGAAAGAGGTTTTGTGGGGCCTGAGGCACAAAACCGAGCTGAGGCCATAATACACAGGACTCAAAATGACAATTTGATGAAATTGATTGACTGATTGATTGATTGATTGATTGATTGATTTAACGAAATTATTGGACCAAATTCACTAGGCCCTTGGAAAACAAGGGGGACGCCTCCGTTTCAACCCTTACTGCCTATCATCGTAGCTTTTGGAGGCCTTTCTGAATTCGGCTCCTGGGTCTGGCGCAAGTCAACCTTAGGCCTCCTTTAGGTGTGAATGATTCTGATGCATTTGCTAGTTCTTGGAAGGTTTAGGTACGAACGAAACAAAATTTTCGGGCAATATTCTACGATCACACCCTCCAAAGTTACAGAAGATGTTAACACTGAGAGTATAATCTGTAATTTGGATTCTTAATTCGCAAGTTTTGGAACCTCGATTTTCTAACCGAACAGTGCCAAGCACAATGGGTAAGCTACCAGGAGTCCCAAAAAAGTACCCCCCCCCCGCCTAAGCACTTTTCTAATTGCTGATGATATAGGGGGTGCTCTCTCCTCGATTAATCTACCTACTGAGAGAGTTCCTCCTTTAAAAAAATTCCTCCACATACAATTTTCAAATTCAGCAATCTGTTTATATTCATTTGCATATTTATATTGTATGTTATTAATAGTTGTTGTTGTTATCTTCCTATCAAATTGTGTGTATGTGGAATTTCAAAATCAAATGAACTGAACTAAACTGCACTGATACCTGTTGAAGTCGTAAATGTCTTCCAAGTTCCCAAATATTGTTTCAATGTCTTTATCGGTCATTCCATGGTGCAACAGATGGATTAAATATCCCTAAAAAGGAATAAGAAATTATCACAGATAAGCCAGCCCAAGTAAAACAATTACACCATCAAATTTACAGAATTTCTATTACTTGCAAAGTTGCGACGAGAACAAATTGCTAAATCGTAAACTATAAAAGCTACATAATAGTGCTTACTAACATCTTGTAGACCTTCCAAAATTGAATATATCTTTTTTTATATATCAAGTAAAATCTACACTAACTATAATACCGGGTGTCCCAAAAAAAGGTAACAGATTTGATTGGGGCTAGCGATAAGAATCTAAGTTGATTCGACCCCTGATAAGTTTTGAAGTACTCTTAGATAGTTAACTTGAAGATTGATACCTTATTTGTTGATATTGGTGTATCAAGAGTATGAATATTAATCTTGAAAGTCCAAATTTGTCTCCTACTCCAAACCAGAGCTTTTGGGGTTTGGCCTAAGCTGTTAACTCGCTGTGCTGTGGAATCTCCTCAATCATAGCCAAGCACAAACAAGAAACCTCGTGCTTAGGAACACATTTTAGTGGAAATCTGACTCTGAACTTTACAATCAGATTCAAGAATTTAGCCCCGAAGATACCCCTTTCTTGATTCTACAAAAACTTTAAATTACACCTGCCTGAGAAAAGTTATTGATCAGCGAAATAAGTCCCGTAGGCTTTAACACCTAGACTATCTTGCAATATTGCAATCTTCATTGCTTGAATGAAATGTTTTTGCATCATCTCTCACGAAATTATTACGAAACAAGCAATCGTATATGCCCAAGGGAACATACAAAATGCTCGTTCGTGCTTGGCTTGGTTTACTTTTGTAAATGCATTTTGACTGGAGAAAAATATTCCTTGGTGACTAGATTCATTAATTTGTTTGTTAGTTTTCAGTTTTTTACGTCCTTTTCAGACGAGTACCCAAAGGACCGATCCTTGTCCAAAAATGGCTTTGACTTAAGAGATTCCCCTAACCAGCGCGTTAGCAGTTTAGGCCAAAACCCAAAAGCTCTGGTTTGCAGAGGGACGCAAATTTTGGCTTTCGAGATTAATATTTTAACTCTCGATGCGCCAATATCAACAAACGAGGTATTAATCTTCAAGTTAACTATCGAAGAGTACTTCAAAACTTATTTGGGATCGATTTGACTTATACTCTCATCGCTAGTCCCCATCAAATCTGTTACCTTTTTTTGGGACACCCGGTACATTATTGGTCCCATCCACAGCGGGAAAAGACACGGGGTCACCTAGTTCCCACTGCAGATGGGACTTGCAAATTAAGGCACACAATTTCCAAAAAGTAAAGCGAACAAACAGATCAACAATCAAAACAACGAGAGATAAGAGTAAACAAAAAAGAAAATCAACATTAACAACAAAAACCCAATCCAAAACCAAGAAAGGAAAAGAGAAACAGAAGGAAGTCGCTGCTATGAATTTACTTGAAAAGAGTTGCTAGCAAAATCTCTTAGATCGTTCAATGAAGGATATTGTTGCCTCAATAATCATTCTATTCTCGACTACATTCAAATCAGAAGTTCCGTACAATAGCAATTCGCACAAATCTTTTGAATCCATATCTTGTATGGGTCATATCGACTTTCCTCAACCAGTATAGAATTTATGGAGTTTTTAATGTTTGTCAAAGCTTCAGATACCTCCACTTGCATATCCTTTCATAAAATTCAAAAACGCTGTATTTCCAAAAATAATCAAGATAAATATCAAGATATCAAAGAATGGTTCAATGGGATATTACACATTTAACTTCAAAGTTTTCCAAGGATTCTACATCTATCCTGCCATTTACTGGCACCTCATTCCACAGACTGTACTCCCCCAGGGGCAGCAGCCACTGGGCATCAACCCAGGCAGTCCTTCTGCACAGAAAGGAGGGCGAACAAGTAGTATAGACCACAAATCACTTTAGGTTGAAAGATTTGAAGAAAACAACGTCCTTGTATCCACTGTTAATCATGATCCCTCGTGAGCATAATGAAAACAAGACCTAGCCAGAGAACCTAGGCCAAAAACGCCACGAAGGATCAGGGTCAGGAATGGAATGGGTTTTTAAATTCACCAAACAGTCGACTTCACGCGACATAATATATTGAACGGGTAACGGATGTCCCCATTAACAAATACACAGGAGAGTCCCTGTCTCAAAGTGTCTCAATGTTTCACTTTGAATTGAATCATATATTGCTTAATAAAGCTCAGCCAATCGAACTTCGGCCTAAATGAAGTTTAGCAATTTCCGCTTTTAGATTTTAAAATTAAGTTAACGCAATATCAAGTCATTTGACGTAATACTGTCTCGTAAGCTGTAATTATGACAGCGGTGGCCTCTGCCCTAAAAGCGTATAAAGCATCTATAACGTCGATATATTCGCATTCTGCTGTCTTGATGACGTCAGGTGTATGATCATCTGCAGCTCTGGGCGGTTATTTTTTTCTTATAATAAGGAATCTAGGCCAAGAAGGCCTCTAACCTAATATGATCATCAGGTTATTACACAACGGTTGGCATAGATTTTTCTGCACGCACGCGAGACTGCAAAATCTTTGGTCGTTATACCAGGAAAGATTTCGCTAGAAATGTGTAACAACAATCACGTGTACACAACGCACACAAAAAGAAAAAAAGTGAAATAACAAGCTTTTTATTTTAATTTGATTTCAGGGATTAAAACTCGTTGAATCTAATCTGTGAACAAAATCATTGACCGTTGTCTTGTCTTTAAAAACTAACTACTGCGATTACGAGAAATTCAACTTACAACATAAGATCCTCAACTTACGGTAATATAGCTGCTGGATACTTAACAGGTTAAGAACTTTTTCACAAACCGAAAAAGTCAAGTCTAATGTGTTTCTCTGCTTACCATTGAATTTCGTTGGGAACAAGAAACG
>REGL01000487.1:110185-120709 GCA_004194395.1 Aurelia aurita complex sp. Pacific | reverse complement strand
GACGCAAGCAATAATGACGGCTAATTTTAGGTTAATTTTTATATTTTCACAAAGAACATGCCTAGGGATATTAGTACACCAAATTTGGTTGCTCTATCTATTTCCAGTCAAGAGTTAGGTAGGGGGGGGGGGGTTTGCCCCCCCCCAACCAAAATAGCACGTGTCAGATAGCCCAACCACTATAGGTTTAAGTTCAGCAGTAGCTGTCCTCTCCTGGTTCGCTGTCTGGCCTTGCTTGCTGTAACTTCTTCAGTCGCTAGAAAGATGTGTCTTCTAGTTCTTAGGCCATAACCTTTCAAGCGCGGTAACATTTTTGAAACTTAGGCCCTAACAACCTACAGCAATCAAAGCAAGACAGCAAACTAGAAGAGGAAAGATACTAAGCAAAGCACACAAAGACAAACATGGCAACTTAAGACATATCAATAGTAGGCCAGCACAAACTTCGTCCACAAAATCCATATACATACATCTCATAGGATTTACAATGAGACTTGCCAAGGGCGCTGTGGAGGCTATTCAACCAAGCCTCTCAATTCACCTTCTGTGCATAATCATAAAATCAAAATCCGTTATCATAAATGATAGTTACAAGATGAAAGCAAATCAAAGTTTTGTCAAATTTCAACAAGTTCAAGTCTTTCAGACTAGCCAGTTGAACACTCATTCCTTTATCAGTTTAAAGCCAGTGACCCCCGGGAAAAATAGCACGTTCGCTGATACGTAGTTGGTTCCTTATAAGGATAAATCTCAGCCACGGACAACAAGCCTCAAGGTGATAGGGTGCTTATGTGCAGTTATTATAACTAACTACATCAGTTACTTCACAGCGGACACTGTTTATGACCGGCTTATAATGGTATGTTTTCCTGGAATGAAATATCTAAAGCAATAACATACACCGTTATCTGTAGCCTCAACAACTTCGCTGGATGCTTTTATAATCGAAGATTGCAAACCGAACAATTCGACCATTCGACATAAACATTTTCGTCTGAGACTAGTAACAGGAAATCGTTGAATAAGATCCAAAAGCGAAGAAAGGAGAATAAGCCCAGTGCACAAATTTAAATTCAGCCAATCAGACGAAAATATCTAGCAAATGCTTCCATTAATACTTCAAAGTGATTTTCAAGTTCTGTGCCAAATGAAGTCTTTTCAACAACGCTTGATTTTACTTTTTTAATTTTTTTATATCAAATAACCAAACCTATACAAAACTACAATAATAGGCCATAATACATAACTACAAACTGAAACTACTTACACAAGAAAACTACAAAATTACACAAGACGAAAACTGAATGGGGTGAGGACTAGCACATCTCCTCTGCAGCCAACATTTAGACATAAAACAAAACAAGAAATACACAAAATAATGAAAATGGAACAAAACAAAACAAAAAACAAAAAGGGGGGGGAGAGAGAGAAAGAAAGAGAAGGGGGATGCAGCTAATCTCATTCGACCAGTCCCTAAGATGTATTCTAAGGTTGCGAAGATGATGCGTCTGTTTAGGGTGCAGTTAAGCCTAGAGTCTCCATATAATAAGATATTTAAAAGTGCACATTGAGATAAATCGTTTATATTGATTCCTATCTCAGACAGAACATCAGATACCTTTCCAAGGAGGAGTGTTCTCTGCCGATTGAAGTCTTGGCAAAGCAGCATGTAATGTTCAGTATTTTCCACACCATCATTTAGTAAGCACATAGGATCGGACGTATCGCAAAAGCTGTGCCGAAACTTGTGCTCTCTCAAAATGCTTAATCCTACCCTTAACTGAGTGAGAAATCTAAGACCATTGGGTTCCGACAACTCCATATATCTTATATTTTCAGGTCTTATCAGTTTCAATGATAATGTAAATATGAACGTATTGGAGCTAAGGTGTTTTTCTAATTGTTTCTACTTTTCTACCTTTGACAACCGATTGCATTTATGAAGAAGGTTCAGGCCTAGTGACCTTGGTCTGCAAATTTGGCTTTGCTCTTAAAACTGAAATACAAGGATTTTCTACTGTAAACCTATGAATTCGAAACGTAGGAAACTCTTGGCCTAAAAGATAAAAGAAAAACGAAAGATATATGAAACATTTTAGGCTAAGGAGTGAAAGTTGGTTTCTTAAATACGGGTCCTTACTGTATTCGTATCTATACAATTCTAGGCTCAAACTGAAGATATAAATATGAACTTACCAACCAAGTTCAGGACAATTTTGCTTGAAATCAAAGTTCATCAGAGGATTTTGAAATATTACTACCGTAGAAATTTGTCATGACGGCTGCTGCACAATACATGACGTATGAAGGAACACATAGCAACGTGTTGATATATCTAAACCACAGGGCCTCGTTTATTGCAGCAACAACAACATTAACTTACTTAGTCAGATTCGGTAGGAGCTGCCCTAATTTCAAATTTCGACAAACGTCATCGCAAGATTTGCCACGAAATCTCATGAAGTAGAAAATGTTAAAAACTCTTCATACAGGGTGCTATATAATGCATTCAGTATGAACAACAACATTTTAATGTGTTTAAAAGCACCGGTTCTCGTTCTAATTGAATGATAAGAATACATCTTATGCACAAAGGTACCCTGGCAAACTAAATATTTAGCCTTCTCTTCAATGAATGTTATAAAATAACAAAACAGGTTCTACGTCATACGAGACCTGAGACCAGGGATCTCAACCCAGCAGGTCATTTTGAGGAAAAATATACTCAAAGGTTAGAGCTTATTGGCAACCTAATTTGTAATCATAATCTTTTTATCTCTATTCTCACACATTTAGCAAGTCATTTATTAATATCATGAACAAATAAATTGAAGGCCATTCAGGCAGATGAACTGAAGAGACCTGGGCAGTAATGACATCATAATATTGATTTCTTCCTGAGGGCAAAGTTTTTTAGTGTTTTCATGGCGATTTGATTAATTGTATATTTGGTCAAATCAAGAATAATGCGTTGATCGTAAAGGAATGCATGCTCATAGAATTTGAATTAAAACACTGTTTGCAGAATAAAAGAATGCAGGAGAAATTTTCGACAGTTGGTTAAAGTCGAATGCTCAAATTTGGATGCGATGCGAGATTTGCGATAATGCAACATTATTGGTGCAAAATACTTTAATTTGTTTATATTCGCGGAAACTTTCATGTGACATCAAATTTGAGACAAGTCCTAGTTTACATGCTTCTTCACCAAAAGGCAATCGAAAATAGCTAAAAAAAAGACCAATGGCATCAACGTTCTTCTAGATCCGTCAGCCATATTAAATTTTGCTTCAGTAGACATAATATCCATGTCTCACGGTAGCATTTATCGCCCCTTACATTAAATCATAACGGTTAGATGAATGAAATGTCAACAGATCCCAAAAAGTAGGCAAGATTTGATATTTTCATCCGTAGGCCTTAAACTGGTCGATGTATCATTTCTAAAAGCTTATACACCTTAACACTTCCTCGTATCAGATTGCTCGATGACGTCATTTTATGCAGTTTCTGCTCTGTTGGTTTGCAGAGAAAAAGGCTACGAAACCCTCCCAGATGACGAAGTTTTGATATAGTTCTAAAGCAAAAGGATCCACCAAACGGGGTAAGCAAAAAAAGCACCCTTTGAAAAATCATCAAAATTTGACTATCTTATCGAGCAAGGAATAATATGTATTTGCGTCAAGGATAAAATTAATTTTAGACATATTGCAAAGTCTTGCACTGGCTTTGAATCATTTTTTATGCTCATAAGATAATTACAAAAACAAAAATACAGCACGAAGATACCGCAGGGAGCATGGAATTACATAACAATTAACTTGAAGTCAGTCTCAAAATAGATGTCAGGTGAAACAGTTCGGGAATTTATCGAATGATCAGTTATGCATGGACCATGCAGAGCTATGGGGTTTCGGTATGCATCACCAGATTTCTATTTTTAAAACAGATTTTTATCAGGCTTTGAATCTTTGTGAACTTGCGCTTTTAGAAGCTACCTGGTTTTGAAGCATGCTCCAAAATCACAAGGAATGACTATCAACATTGAATTTTCATGCTGCGTTACCACTTAAATTGATTTCTTGTGTCCTCGATGAAGGTCGTATGCATATGAACTCGTAGACTTGCTCCAAATCTTTTCAGTGGACTATCGGCATTAAAAGAATATAATTACTCCTGCGGGAGTGAACGCTACTAAGGTGACGCTTCGAAGGAGAAACGAGGTCACACGCTCTGTAATATGCTTTCTATGTACGTCTCCAAGCATTAAAGGGACTGGGAGCGCTTTATTCCCTTTGCGTTATTTGCTTACCGTACCACCACGCAGTAGCCTTCGAGGAGCCTGACAGTAGCCTTCGAGGCCACGCAGTAGCCTTCGAGGAGTTGAGTCTGCACGCAGGCTACCACGCAGGAGTCTACGAAGGAAACGCCCTTCTACCTTATCTATGGTCGAGATCCATGTTTTCCTCGTTTCTCCTTCGCAGCGTCACCTTAGTTGCTTACGCCCCCCGCAGGAGCAATTATATTCTTTTAATGCTGATAGTCCACTGAATAGACTTGGAGCAAACCTAATGAACTCGCAAACATAGCTTTATGTTTTGTAAAATGTTATTGCACAAAATTAGGGATTTCAGGCCGTAATATCGTTGTCAATCCTCCAGATAACAAAATGATGATATTAGTTTCTTAAATCAGTGGATAATTCATGATCGTACAGCTGCTTGGTAAATGCCTGAAGGTTTCATTATTTTTATCACTGGACAAATATAAATATATGTAATATCTTCATGAGAACGTTTTAGGCACGGGGATGGAGCCATATTTCTTAAATTTTAAAAACATTTTCCGACCAAAGGTGTCTTTTAAGTTTCTTACTTGTTTACTTTTATTACATATAAACTTTATAAAAAATAATTTTCAGTTTTTACTTCTATGACATATACAGTTCAGAAAAATAATTTTCAGTTTTTACTCCCATTGCACGTAGATTTATATATCATAAGTCCTATGTAGACTTATACCGGGTGCACCAAATAAACTATGCACGTTTGGCAGGCCACAATAAATCGTACACTGGACCGATTTTGAAGATTTATGACTTAACCTTTAGCAGAAAGCCTGAATTAGATGCTGGGATTTTTTGCAATTTTTTCATTTTCAGTTTTTAGAGCTAGAAGCGAGTTTCTTAGAATTTTAGTTTTCGAAAACACTGTAAACGATCAAAAAATATCGATCAAGTTTTCTAAAGAATTGACATAATTGACTCGACTGATAAAGAAATCGACTGATTGTAATCTGCTGTACGAGAGTTCGTACTAAACCCCCAAATCACCCTGAAAACATTTTCTCTTTGTTCATTCATGTTGAGTCTTTTAAAATTTGATCGACGTTTCTTGATCGTTTTCAGTGTTTTCGAAAACTAAAATTTTAAGAAACTCGCTTCTAGCTCTAAAAACTGAAAACGGAAAAATTTGCAAAAAGTCCTAGAATCTAAGTCAGGCTTTCTGCTAAAAAATAAGTCCTAAATCTTGAAAATTGGTCTAGTGTACGATTTATAATGGCCTGCAAAACGTCCCCCNAAATATCGATCAAGTTTTCTAAAGAATTGACATAATTGACTCGACTGATAAAGAAATCGACTGATTGTAATCTGCTGTACGAGAGTTCGTACTAAACCCCCAAATCACCCTGAAAACATTTTCTCTTTGTTCATTCATGTTGAGTCTTTTAAAATTTGATCGACGTTTCTTGATCGTTTTCAGTGTTTTCGAAAACTAAAATTTTAAGAAACTCGCTTCTAGCTCTAAAAACTGAAAACGGAAAAATTTGCAAAAAGTCCTAGAATCTAAGTCAGGCTTTCTGCTAAAAAATAAGTCCTAAATCTTGAAAATTGGTCTAGTGTACGATTTATAATGGCCTGCAAAACGTCCCCCCGTATGTGCATGTGTTGAGTGTCTCCCCTGGGGAATTTGAGTACCGTCTAGACAATGGCATTGCTTCATAAACCTTCCGTGTGCAACGGTCACCAGGACACAGGCTGTAAAAAGCACACATAATTTAACGAAACTACCAATAAACCCCATACATCAACACTTTCACTGAGTATCGAGCAATTAGCATTTTGCCCAATAAGAAACTTTAAGTTCTCCAATTTGAGGAATTTAAGAAACTCTTAATACTGAGTAAGATAAGATTGTTAGCTTCTCAAAAAATATGTGCTAAGTTTCTTGCCATAAGCAGTTACAAAATAAATGCATACATCAATCATAAAATAAGTGTTTATCTAACCTTTACGTATACTGCCGTATTCGTTCCAGGCACTGTCAAAGACGAACATTTCAAACCTAAATTCCTTTGACCAATGATAACATTTTGAATAACAAGACGCACTTTGAACTGATGTTTTCAACCTTTGAAAACGACGGTATTCTTCGGCCTACACCATATTAATGACGCGGTTACCAAAATCCTCTACGATACGCTTTTTGAAAGACAGTTAGTACTCCTAATAAGAGCTTAGGTTTTAAGTTCCCTGCGTCTCAGCATAGCTCGGGCGGCTTTCCTAAATTCTACATTTAATTTCAAAACGTTAGAATGAGACCACGGAATTGTGTTTTGATCGAAGCGACGGGAAAACAATAATTTGGGAATGAATAGAGCCAGGTAAATAAACCTGAAAGTAAATGTTGACTGTGGGTGGATTTTGATAGTCCTATTTGTGGATTTTTTAACACATGCAAAGCCCGAAAACAGGATGAACAAAAATGAAAACAAAAGATACCTAAGGTAATTTACGTCATAACTGTTTTCGGACATGGAAAATCCTGGTCCAAGGCTTTATAATGCGACAACGACAAAACGGATTGGATTGAGAACACTTATTAAGCTTTGTATAGTCTCCTGCGTGGTGGTAAAAATCAATCAACAACAGAATTGAGTTGTGCAAACGACTACCTCATCATTGCAAGAACAAACATGCAGAAAGAATTAAGGCTGATCATGGGTAGTTCGACACGGCAATGATTCTTCAGTTAATGTGCTTTTGAGGAGGAAAATTTACATCGTCCGGCGGAGGCGGTTTTACCCAATCACTTCCGAAAAACCACAAGTTGCATAAGAATATGACAAAAGGCTGAATCAAGCACTACAAGACACATTTCAAGAAACACAAGATCTTGGGTAATGGGTCCGCAAATGAAAAGATTCAAAATACCTCGAATTTGAAAAAGATAATTTTGGCCTTAGGCTTTGTACGATGAGTCCTGGTAATCGCTATTCAAACGAGACTACTACACCAAACCGAGACCGCTCATACTGTAGTTGGGAGCGTCCGGCAGCCTTTCAATAGCGATAACTACAGCCATATAATCAGTTAAAGAACGCCGGTCAACCAGCATCCTTTGCGGTCGCGCTTTGCTGAGCACTGCTATGTACGATGTCATATGAAAATGGCTGCCGCAGCCGAAAGGCAAAGTGCGACGCGCGCAAAGGATGCTGGTTGACCGGCGTTCTTTAAAGGGAATAGACATAGCTATATCGACAAGCTGCTATGAATAGGCTGAAGAAACACCCACAAACCCATTGTCTCCTTCGCCACACAATGAAACGGCAGGCGTCAAAGTGGTTGAATACAATAGATTATATTTTCAACTTGGCCCAGGCCAGCTTTTAACTATGTCGATTCCCTTAGAACAAATTTTCACCCAAAATCCTCACCCTGACACGAACATGAGAATAAGAGAACAATCCAGGGTCTAATGACAATTGGCCTAAACGTTTACGATGTTGTCCAAATCCAAACCAGTGAATGACAGAAATATCTGGAAATAACAAGGGAACAAAAACGAAAGGCAAACTTCAGCCACGTCTCACTGAATCAATTAATCTATTACAAGGTTACCATTTTGACAAAGCTTCGTAGAAAGTGAGAAATGCCTTTGCATCCTATTTCGAAACTGGGCACAAATGTAAGGCAAGTGATGAAATGAACGAATGACGCACTGTCACTTTGTTTAACCAAGAAAGAAGCCTTAACTGCACTATTTAGGCCTGAGTCACAATAGTATTTTCTCATGAGTATGTATTTGCATAGAGAGATTTTTCGTCTTTTATTACACTCCACGCTATGAAGATACGATTAGGAGAACAATCAACATATTCTGATCCAAAGTGATAGCGATTGAACCGTTACTGTATCTCTGTTCTCAAGAAGCTCCTACCTTAATGCAACTTTCTTGTTCGTTCGTGGCTGAATTTCTCCTGTATGTAAGCAATATTTGGGTTTTGCCTAGGCCCAAATTAACAAGTGGTATATGTTATTGTTACCTTGGGAATAAATATGCTCCATGGAGGCGACTGGCATCAGTGATAGAATGACATCGAACATGTTTACGTAGACTTGACTCTGATAACAACATTAGGCCAATCTACCTCGGTCCCTGCCAACAAGTTGGAGTCCTTTCACACATAAACAGTCGAATCGAAACTTGTTTTGTTTCTGATAATTGAACACAGAACGTTACACTCGATTTTCCTTCTCGATACTTTCTCCAAGGAATGACCTCATTAATAGAAATAAGTACACTAACTTCTTTGCAAATCAAGGTATCTATTGACGTGCCACGGTAATTATGTGACGATTAAACAAACGTGAACATTTCCGCATCCGATGAACGATAGTTACTGGTTTCGCGGAACTGAACAAATGGGGGCAACAGGGTTAAAAAAGCGATGGGCTAGAAGGGGAGGGGGGTCTAGTGTTTAAATAATAAAGTGAATCTAGATTCTAAGTCACAGTCTCATAGAAAAGCAGCAGCAATCAACATTTCATGTAGTGACAAACACGACACGAACAACGGCGTTGTTGCCGGCTCGAATAAACAGCCATGCAAAAGCCTAAATAAACCTTCAAATTTTTGCTTCTGGGACTCGACCATAGAGCTACAACAAGGCAACAAGGGTCTCTATTTTGCTTCCTCAAGGGTCCTGTCGCTAAAAATGCTAGAAAACAAAGTCATGTTTACATTTATGATCGTAGTCTGTAAAGTTTGTTGCACTTGCTTCTCACTTTCTAAAGCTATAATAAGCAGCAGTCCTCTTCTTGAGGCGATTTTGCTTGAGGTGAAAAACAAGCGATTTTGTAACTTTTTCATTGAAGAAGAGAAACTCATATACAGAGCCATCCCTTGGACACAGTTTATGAATGAAATCTTGCCGGATAAAGTTACAAAAGATCTACATCTTGATATTCATCAATATTTGTGAGACCCATAACAACAAAGAAGCTGCAGAAACAAAATATAAACAATAAAGAAATATTGCCGTTTGGGATGGCATAAATCTTGTCCATAAACCCTCAAAACTACCCGATATCAAACTAAATCTAACCACTGTTAACCAGATATTGAAGGCGACACATTTGTCAATAAAACAGGGCAAAGAACCCAATTACAGCCTACATGAAAGAAATATTAGAATACATGAGTCTGAACCGTATTTGTATGGCTATCTTTAAAACATGGAAACTGGTATCTGGAATCTTTAAACACGGAATCTCTAAAACTTCCAAAGGATCCATGTTTTAAATATTCCAGATTCCAGTTTCCAGATTCCATGTTTTAAAGACTCCCGATTCCAAATTCCAGATTCCAGTTTCCAGATTCCATGTTTTAAAGATAGCCGTATGTATTTGCATTCGAAAGTTCTTCTGCAAATACCATAAAGCTCTATTAAGCCCCCGAGGGCTTATTTAATTTCGGAGACTCCAGAAGGTGGGCTTATTAGGGAGGGGGCTTATTCACAAAACCAAATGACAAGGATATAAATGTTAGCTGTTTAGTTACTTTACCCCATATTTTGTGAAGTCAACATACAATTTTACGAGTCAAATACCCAAATTCGATACAATTTTTAGCCCCAACAATATCAAAATTAACATACAAACTTGTTTAGCTAAATGAATGGAAAATCTGTGGTAATTTCTGGCATTTGATAAAAGTGGGGAGGGCTTCATAGAGAGGGGGATAAATTCAACATTTTGGCTGAGAAGGGAAAGGCTTATTAGATAGGGGGGCTTCATAGAGAGGGGGCTAACGGTATAGTAATAGCGCTGCATTATTTCAGAGAGTAGAAAAAAGCAAATCCCCACGAAGATTACAAAGATAATTGACTGCCTGAAGTTGATGCCTAGGTCACTTATCCAATCAAACGCAATGAAAAGATTACCTTTCTCAAAGGCTGTATTCCTTGGCATTAAAAATGCAAAGAAGTACAGTGTCGTGACTCGCAAAGGGCAACGCTTTCTTTGTTTCATAGTTTTCCTATGTTCTTATTTCTGGTTTCCGCTATTTACCGAGTTAAACTGCTAAGTTCTGATTTGATTTTATCGGCAAAAGATGCTAAATAACCAAGATATCCGTATTACATGTTTATTTACTTTCCTTTATGATGTCATCTATACAAAAAGTATGGGAAACAATACAAATGCCAAAAGAATGCAAGAATGTGAAACGTTTACAATGGATA
>REGL01000487.1:90541-105215 GCA_004194395.1 Aurelia aurita complex sp. Pacific | reverse complement strand
TGACGCTGCCCAGATATGGCTTGAGTTTCATGTAAAGTTTAAGTATTTTCCGGGGGCTTATTTTCTGCAGAAAATAATTTTTGGATGAATGCTAATTCGAGGGAGAGAGTATGATGAACTTTAGTGCAAATCTCGTATTGGGGCTTATTAGCGGGGGCGGCGGCCTATTTGCTAAAAAAAAGGTCGGAGGTGAAGCCTCATTCGAGGATTTACGGTACATCCTTTGAAACAAATTGCAATCACAGGGAATCGTGACCAAAATTTCTCGATAAAAAAAGATAGGAAAAGAAAGTTGAAATGGTCCTTCTATCTCCTTGTCTGTACAACCACTACACATCCTAAAACCTCCAAAGAATTTTAACTATGAACAACAAATTTTTAAACAAATATCAACATAACAATGTAGCTAAAAATAGAAACCAATTGAAATATTCGCTTGCTACAAAAGTTAATTTTAGCTACAAAGAACAATACATTTTGTTGATCCTAATAGAGTTAAGGTATTTTCAAAACGTGAAGAAGTGAGCGCGAGAATAGATGGTTCATTTCGTGGTTTCAGGAGAAAATGTAGCATGGATGATCTCATAAAAAGTTGGAAACCGCAAAAGGCAACGAACAAATAAAGTTTTAAAATCAAGATATCACCAGTAATGAATAAAAACAAGTTTGCTATGACCGAAAGAAGGAACCTTAGTTCTGATTAAGAAAATTGATTTTGAGTTTAAGACATGTCTTTATTTCTTAATGGGTCAAGAATTTGCAATGACATTTTGGGCGGTCATCGGCCACCTTTAAAGTACTTCAAAAATTCCTTTGATCATCAATTTAGAAGAAAACATGTTATAAAACGAGATGCTACATTATACCAAAAGTTGTGTACGTAGTATGGATTACTGTCTCCATTACGTGGGCTTTTTCTGTAGTCTACCGGATGAGTCAAAACAGCTAAAAGGTGAGATTCCTTCAAACTGGTTCTAAGAGGCTAGCTAATATGTCAACTTGGATGATATAAAATCAGTCATATTCTTCTCAAGTTACTGGCGATTTTAGAAAAGTGTTTCACTTCAAAGTTCTACCGGGTGTTGCGGCGCAGTGGTGTAATCCACTGACTTTGCAGCCAGAACAGTCAGGCGGACAAGGTTCGATACCCGGTAGAGCCCCACCACTTGAGCTTCATGACAAGGGGTCGCGGACTCGATTTGGCCTATTCTAATTCTGCGATCTCAGCGCTTGGCACTTAAAACCGCAATTTCACCTTCACCTTCACCTTTCAATTCTTCAAAATAGGCCTAAACTTCTAAATTAAATTTGCTAAAATCTAAGCTCCACAGCGATCAAGATCAAACTCAACCGGGCTTTCTTTTTGCTCAGGCAACTTGTCCTGTAGCTACAGAACCATATTATTATTTTATACTTCGAAATTTCATCAGCTGTTTTCAGCTAGTTTTTAGTATCATCATGCCGAAATGCTGGCAAATTTGAAAAAGGATTTTCGGCCTCATAATCCAATAATCATACGTGAACAGAAGTCGGACTGGACTTTTGACATTCATACAGTCATTCTGATCATAATGGCGGATGGCCTAAGTAAAATCCCAATGACAAAACGGCTCAAAATTCAGTTTTCCAGTGCTTGAAGATGGAAAAACTGTGAGAAGGAAAACAAATGTTTCTTCAAATCAAAAAGTAAAAATATCGCATCGTTGCTCGTTTAAATACTCTGTTGCAAAGAAGAAGCACAGAACAGCTCGGAAAATTAGTTCAGTTTGTCTTAATGCAACGTGGTGGATCCTGGTTTAAGCGATTAAGGGGGTAATAGTTTAGCATTGGTTCCAAATCTTTAACTCAGCGTAAAAAGGTGGGTGTAAAATTCAATGACCAAATTCTTCTGATTGAATGGCTTGAAAGAAACTTTAGATACATATCCATAATTCTACCGTTGGACATTTCAGAAATTTTGAATATTTTTCGAGATTACAGCGTATCTTACATTTCAACTCATTTGAGGATGTGACGTTATCAAATTTCTAAATCATAAACCAGATGAGTGACAGACTTTTGCTTGATACCATATTGTAGGCATTCATAAACTATGGTTTTCTTCGAAATTATTTCATGTTGCGTCAAACAGTTTAGAAATGCCAATGGTTTTAAGTCTTTTTGAAAATTTTTATTAAATTCTTGCAAAAGGAAGAGGAACACTTTAATTCTGAAAATATTGAAGATTTCAGAAAAGTCCAACGGTAGAGTTATAGAGAAATAGCAAAAGTTTTTTTAAAATCATTCAGTTCAAAGAAATAGGTCACTGGATTTTATATCAGCCTTTTAAAGATTTGGAACATATGCTGTAATAGTTAAGGTAGTAACAGTGATAACTAGAACGAATATCATAAGACTATCAGTAGCGTAGATAGATCGTGGCACAATCTCAAACGACAGTACTTTTGAGTAAGATCACTATTAACATTCACATTTCAGCAAAATCTCAAAAAGCACGGAGCGTTATAGAGTCTTTTGCAGTGATATGACAGTGCAAAGCTTCGTTGCCTAGCAAGGGAAAGGATTAATAATACACGCGGTCCATTTAAGCACGGTTAATGAACTGAGGTTTAAGTCATTCAAGTATGGTTGACTGGGGAATCAACGATTAAAGGATCAATAGAAGTAATCAGACACAAACTAGCAATAATGATAGTGAGGGGCTACTACGAAAAATCGTTTACTGCGCATTGGGTTTACTAAGAAAAATCGTCATCAAAAAGTTTAAGATCAGTGTTAATAACATACAGATAGGAAAAATAAAATCTCTATGATTAATACATATGTTTTTTCATTAATCACTATCATTATTATAATCATCATCATCTTGTGGTCAATAGCAACTTTTGCAGGCAATATTACAGTTGCGTGACAAATTGGTTGGTGTATCACCTTTTAATTAAGTCAACTGACCGTGCAAATAATGCTGTTTTCCGCTATACAAAAATAAGATATCATTATCATACTCTCCGTATCGCACATGCATAAATTCCAGGAGCAAACCGCAATGATAGCTATCATTCGACGACCATAAAACGACCTGCAAAATTGTTGAAACAGAGAGACAGACAGACAGACAGACAGACAGCAAGACAAACACAGAACCTATCGGGATGCTGCTTGGTAGCAATAATACCGGCAAAACAATGATACTGACAACGTGAATACCGGGAACAATACCGGGAATACTGACAACGTAAAGGAAAGCTTTTCAGTGGAGTTACATGAATCAAAATGTGAGTCAGTTGTTGAAGATATATTGCAAAGGGTGCACCAAAAAATTACCCACTACCGACATTACTTTTTCCATTCTTCATTCTTTATACCGGGTAGAAGTATCAATATTATCTACGTATATAAAAACTGCTTTAAAGCTTGCCTTGTAAACTAAACAAAAAGAATGGAAACCCTATCAACATATCATTGTGGTTTACAGACTGCAATAAATCGTGCGCACTGCCGATTTTGACCAGTGATTGTGAGCAGCAAAATATTCTCGCTCGATAGCTTCGCTATTGATTTTGTTTGTTGGTCTGTTTATTTGTATGTTTGTTATCAAAAATTTTTGCAGACCTAATTGTGGATGCCAAATGATGAATGCAGTCACCATCGATATAAGCGCATGCACAGAATCAAAAGCATGATGATGATAATATTTATTCACAAATCAGCTAAAACTAAATACTTACTGATTTGTACGCCCTAGAAAAAGCAATGCTTATCTAGTCTAGGGCGCTTACAAGAACAAGAACATAACATTAGCTTTAACTATTATATGTTGATAAAGTTACAAGAAAGTTATAATATAAAGTTATGGAATACATTACAATTGTACGAAACAGATATAATTCTAATTAACAACTAAGCTACGATCACAGTCAGCTTTGAATATAAAAGGGAAGAACAGTTCTTTTTTTTATGAAGCAGAAGATGAAAATAAATAAAAGAAAAAAGAAAAGGAACACATATTTGATAGAGCAGGGTTGGCAAGTAGCAGCATGATATCAATATCTTATGTAGCATGGCAAAAACGGCATTACATACATGGTGAACGGACTTAAACAATCAAGGCTGTTATGCAAATCCAAGAAAATAGCAAAATTATTGATCATAATCTTGACAAAGGACCAAAGAACAAATCTTCGAAATCAACCCAAGTGCTATCATTCCGGAATCACACTGACCAGTCAAAAGTGGCAATGTTTTTTTCATTTATTCTTCGGTAGTGTATCCCCATTCGACGGTACAATGTAACAATCACGAGCATAAGTTCAAAATCTTTAAAATATTGGTGCAAAATTCTAGAACGTATTTTTTTGAACTAAATGTCGTGAAAAAACTTGAGATATTTCGCTGTAACTCTACTGTTTGACTTTAAAAAAATCTTCAATATTTTCAGAATTAGAGTGTTTTTTCTCTTCCATTGTAAGAATTCAGGAATAAATATTGGAAAAACTTAATACTTACGTAATTTTTAGCATCAGTGTAAAATTATAATTTCTTTGAACACAATTCTACAGTCGGACCTTTCTGATCTGAAGTCTCTAATATTGTCAGAATGTGAGGATTTCTCTTCCGTTTTAAGAATTCAGGAACATTTTTGATCATAATTTCTAAACTCTTTGAGAAAACATACCAAGAATAATTTCCAAAAAAACACTGTTTATGAATACCTACAATATGGTACCAAGCACAAATCTTTCACTCTTCTGGCTTTCGATTTAGAAATTTGATGACACCACATCCACAAATGGGTTGAAATGTGAAATGCACCGTACTTTGCAACAATATTCAAGATTTTTAAAAAGTCTAACGGTAGAATTATAGATACGTAGCTAAGATGTCTTTCACGCCATTCAATAAACAGAAATAGGTCGTAGAATTTTACACCAACACTTGTAAAGACTTGAAACCTCTGCTCCAATAGCAAAATCGGCTAAGGTTTACTTTACCCATTTAAAGTCATGTGACCTTATTCTCGGGAAGTTTCAGTATTATTCTACTTTTGGCATTCATGGCACAAGTTTTCATGGCACGAAATATGTTGAAGAAATCCAAAGATGTTTCATCAAGAGATTGATCACTTGACTTGAAATGGGTGTAAACAAACCTTTATCTGAGAACCTAGGTATCTCATCTCATACAGCTCAACTTATTAAGGAGAATGTGAATATGATCTTACCCTTTTCCCAAAGCATTGAAAACTGTTGAAGTGGAAGACAGAGGAGATGCACCGTAGCTTGGAAACATCACAAAATCATTACAATGCTTGCATCAGATACCAAAAGGGCATGGCTGTTGGTAAACTTCGAATGGCTATTAGAGTTGACTCAAACTCTGTCCTGCAATAAAAACGAGAGTAATAATTATCTGATATTACAAACGATACGGCCAGTCAATAAAAATATATTCAAAGAGGTGTTTGGACTACGTTTTAGCAAACCAGGTTCTGTGTCATATTTCTCAAGGAGATATTTGATTAACCCTAACTTACCTCAACTAACCCTATCCATAGGCGTAGGAGGCAAAGGGGATGGGAGGGCTGTAGCCCCCTAATCCGGCAGTTTATCGCATTTCATTTTTAAGCCATCATATTTGGGCAAAATCCATACTAAGCCCCCTAAACGTTGGGCACCCCCTACACCATTGGCCCTATCTTACTGATCTAGAAACTCCTTCCAAAACAAGGCCCTTACTCTTACATGGCTCAGTGGCAGCATGTTGGCCTATAAGTCTAAAGATTAGTGTTTCGAATCACTGCTCTTCCAAAACATCCAACCCACAGTGAGGACAGTATGTACTCAACCTATCAACCATTTTCAGCTTATGGTTTGATAAACCAGCAAATTACGTGCCAAAAAGTGCTGCTGCAACCACTTTCTTTCTCAAACATGCAAACAGAAATTTGTGGAAAGTCTTTTATTGTCAAAGCTCATTTTTGGTCTGAAAATTGCTAAAAAGAGGTACTACAAGAACAATGTCCACTGGACTTCTACGCCGTGAAACATGTGTGGTTACTGGTTAATGAATAAATTGTCTACTTTGGTCAGTGAGTTTAGTGAACGGATTGCAATTCCAAGCCACAGGGGGCCAAGGTATGATCACTTCGAGAGGAAGTTTCACGGCATTGCTTCAATAACCTTACCTTCTCAGTGCTCCTGAATACAACCTTCGGATGAAAGGTACAAACAAGCAAACCAACAAATAATCAATCAATCCATCAATCAATTAATCAATCAATCAATCAATCAATCAATATCAATCAAACAGTTTCGGTAAGCTAGGGTTGGTTGAATATCTGCTAGAGGAATATGACATAAGGCTGGTCCACATTACAGTGTTCGTCCCAAGATCCTTTACTATTTGTATTTGAATCATATTATAAGTTCTCAAACAAGTTACCAGCACAAAGGATAAGTTTGAATGAAAAAATTTCGTAACCGCAGTTCTGGAATAGAAGAAAGTAAACTCAAAATATTGACTGGAGATTTAATGCATTTCGCGACCGTAACAATGAATGTAAAATAAAGAGTAAAAAATCGATCGAATCAGCTGCTCAAATAAACTGAATAGTTGAGAGAGTTGGATTACATTCAACTTGCAACTGTTGTACTTTTATGGTATTAGATTACAACTATACTGTACAGAGTAATTTAACAAAAAATTACGCATTTTTCTCATAATTTACCGGGTGAACAAAAAGAAAATTATACACAGTTTGAAAAATCGTACAATAAGAGCAACACAATCGATTTGAAAAATTACAACTCCATTGTTTGGCTGAGGGTTTGATTTAATTTCGAGAATTAGATTCTATGGGCTTTGGCTAAAATTATAATTGCATTGCTCAATTTAATCCACTCTTCGATCAGCCCATTTTTGGCTGCTTTTTGGCAAATCGAGAAATAGTACTTTTGGCTAAATCCTGATTTCAGAAGGAAATAGTGCACCAAAAATTATCAGAAAAGTCTCAAAAACTACGTTGAAGCCTCGGTAATATGATGGAATTGAAATATTACAAAATGGCAGCGTAGCTATTCCTGTACAATTTTGCAAACAGTGCATACATATCTCTGACTCACCCGATACATAGTGAATTATCAACTAACTAGATGTGAAATTTAATTCCATTAACATAAGTGAGACCATCATAACGCTATACNAAAGAATTGTCATATCATTATGAAGAAATGGTCGAACGAAAGAAAAACTTAAGCAGTTGTCACAATAAGAATGTTATGAACATCGCAAAACAGGCAGCTGCTGGAAATTGAGATACAAATATGCGAGCTGAGGCTGAGCAATATTCTTATAATATTCTTAAAATTTGGATGATTCTGAGCCTGAATATTCTTATAAACAATATTCTTATACAAAAAAAGAGTGTATCATTGTTGATAACTCAAGAGAAATTTTGCAGTCATACTGCATTCTTTTCGATGAACACCAAGCGAATCGTTTCACTTCCTCGGTCAGGATTCCCGTCTTTTTGAAATAACTTAGGTTCGGTATCTTACGCGAGATACCGGGTGTACTGAGATACCGAGTTTACAGCTGATACCGGGTGGGCCAGAAAAAAGTTCCAACCTTTGAAAATTCATAGCACCAACGGTACTGGGTGAATTGAAATGAACCAACGTCTTCTTGATAGCCGAGGGGTTGAAATGTTATTGTAATTTATCTTGTGCCTTTATGAGCACTGAAAATATAGGTGAATGCGATTTACATATACTATTTGAATGCTATTCATTAGCATTCAAATACTATTTATGCAGTGAATTTTCAACAGTGCGAAATCTGTTCTGGTTCATCCGGTAGTTGGGAAAAAGAGGATTGCTTTACTTGGACAGTGAAGTCACTGTTTGTTGTGCAGACTTTATGAGCATTGAAAATATGGTGAATGCAATTTTACGAGAATACCTTGGTTGCAAAATGACTCAAGGTAAGAAGTACAATTTTTCATGGGGGAACAAGCTATTTTCTGCATATTCATTGCCATTGGGTTGAAAAATATCAGCAGTATTTGTTTGAAATTCCTTCCTCGGAACAAGGACATCGGTAGTGGCGTTGCGAAAATTCCCCAAATTCATACTGACTTCACGCGCAGAATTTTTCTTGAAAAGGTTTGAAAGATAGCCGGGTGCAAAACCTGATAATGCTTTGTATCTCATAGTAGCTTAGCTGTCTTGCTATTTATCATGTCTGTAACTGTTGGCCAATTTAGTTCCTTGATCAAATTTGAGATGGATACATCATAGCTACTGTTGGTGACAATTCTTGTAGCTCGATTTTGCAATTTTTGTATGTGAGAAAAATCATAAAAATTCTTCGGCCCGTTCGGCTTTTAAGTAGAATTCGATTCACTCAAATCTATCAAATAGTATTCATGCAGCGAATGTTCAACAGCGAGAACTCTTTTCTAGTTCATCCCGTTGTCGGCAAAAAGAGGATTGCTTTAAAATGGGTCTACGCGTAGGCTACTGTTTGTCGTGCAGACCAGAAGTAAGCGGATAATTTTGCCTTATCTAAAAGGAGTAGTGCTCTTTAAAGAAGACTGCACAAAGTAAGAGAGCTACTTCACTTCCCGCTTGATACCATTCCTTACTGTGCAGCAGTAGGTACCAGCCCCCAGCAGTAGCGAACAACGGCTCTCAGCCATGCCGCACATTTTCCTTTGATGTTTTTCAGTTACGATTAAAAGGTCATTTTGCGGCAATGTCTGACCATATTCGCAAGATAACAACCATCAAATAAAGATCCCTACTTCTAAATCAGATGTGGTCAAGTGGAATCTCATCATCTATTCTTTCTGAAGGCCTATATCAACAGTAGATCTACGAAATAACCTTGGATGTTTGGATTATATTGCTGATGTTAAGTAACCTGCCTTTAACCTCGATTTAAACTAGACTTAACAGGAGACTTCCATTGAAAGATACTTCCGCTGGTTATTGTTCATTGTGTTTAACCTACCGGGTGAGTCAGAAAAAAGAATCCCTGCTTGAAAGGTTACGGCTCTCTGGATATCAAGACAATGATATCGGCAAATATATAGTTTAATGGTAGAAATGTTCAAATCTACTCTAAAATTTACGTGACTGAAATCGGCCACTCCATTCTGAAATTGAGAGGGATTTTCTCGAGAAAGTCTCTTCAAAAAACCTTCAAAACGTGACCAAAATCATGAACAAATTTCCCTTACATTTCTGCCTTACAATGGCCTTACAGCAATGACTTGTGGACACTTAAGCACGTGCTATCCTCTTGGGAGGATGAATAGGTCCTCCCCCTGGTATTGATGACCTATTCAAGGGGATTTCATTCTCCCAAGAGGACAAAATACATGAATTTATGTGAGTGTCATCAATTTTAGGAAGGGAAATTTGCTCATTGTTTTCATTCATTTTTGCAGATTTTTGGAAGGGGCTTTCTGCAGAAAATCACCCATATCGACGGGAAAGAATGGCCAATTAAGGCCGGGTAAATTACTGAACCTAATTGAATATATTGGCCATAAAACAAGAGAGTTTTCAATATTATTGCTTTGATATTCATAGAGCAGTGGCCTTCCAAGCGGGGATTCTTTTTTCTGACTCACCCGGTACCTTGGTGTGTACCTTGATGCCGCAAGCAACAGAACGAATATTCCATCAGCATGAGCAATAGAAGAAAAGGGTTTCTATTTATTGTATTGTTTTATTATATGGATAGGGGCTTTCACACCACTTGCTATGGGGACGAACGGCGGAATGGGACAAGAATGGAAAAAATTTATAAGCACGCTTGCAAATAGATTAGCGCTGAAGCAAAATGAGTCATACACATCAACGACAACATAGATCAGAACGAAACTCTCCTTTAAAATCCTGCGCTCTATAATCCTTTATGTAAGAAGATCAAGGAGGCCATGGAAAGTTAATAAAGAACATGAAACTGGAGAAGATTTTGGACTGAAAATGTTCAATGCCAACATTTTATAAACTACCAGGTGTCCCAAAAAAAGTACTCCTGTTTGTAAAATCACCAAAATTTGATCATACGGCCGATCTTCAATTTTCTTTTTTTATCAAGTAGATCAAAGACCAAATTATTTTCCAATATATAGCTGATCTTGAAAGTGGTTTAAAAATGAGCAAATTTAGCTCTTTTTAGGGCTACCTGGTTTTGAATCATACTCCAAAAAGCACTGATGATTGCCAAATCAATTTCTTTGTGTGTGTAAAACTTCTAGTATGGCCATAAATGACAGAAATAAATGCGCACTATCATTGGAGACTTCAATAATGATAAAAAGTCTGACAATTTTGACTCCTAGGCAAGATTGAGTATTTTGCTAAAAACTATAGCTCAAAATAAGTTTTTTCAACGTGTAAATTTCTTACTTTGTTGTATCAAAAGGAAACATTTTATCATCTGTGAATATTTTTGGGTCTTTGACAAAGCAATTCAAAAAGAAAATTTCATCAAAAGTTTGATAATCAATTTTTGGTGATTTATTAAACAAGAGTACTTTTTTTGGGACACCCGGTATGTATGGGGGTTTGGACATGACGGAGTAGCTTTCCGTATTGCATTTTAGGTCTTAACTGTATTTTAATTTATCAATTTAAGGATATTGCTGTTTAACATTTGCAACATTACTTCAACTATTTTAGATTTAGCCTTTATTATCTGTAATTAGTACCTTTGGTGTTTATCTGAGAACATTGACGTCAGATCTTTAAAAACATGGCATTAATGATTATTGCATCCTGCTTTTGATTTCATGGCTGGAAGAGAGCTTCAGCTACTTTACAATTATTCTACTTGGAAACTTTCTGACATCATGATTATTTTCATAATCACAGCGTTTCTGTGTTTCAATCAGTTTTAAGATTGTGACATCATCAAATTGCTAAACCAGAAGAGCCGAAAATTTCTGCTGAATACGATACCATGCTATAAGCCATTCATAGAGGGAAAATACGTAAGGTCATCTTGTTCCCTCAATAAATAGCACTTACAATCAATATATTTACCTACATTGCCACACTAGCAAACACAATGAAAGGAACAAACAAACTACTGCGAGGCCACCAGTAAAATTTTGAGAGCATGCATTCTACTTTGGCTTAGAATGCCTCTCCCAACATCGTTCAAGCATTTCTAAGAAACCGAAAACATAGCTCTACCAAACCTTTGCAAAACCATGGTCTCCTTGCTTTGCAAGAAAGAAGGTGTTGTGGCGCAGTGGTGTGATCCTCTGACTTTGCAGCCAAAACAGTCAGGCGGAGTGGGTTCGATACCCGGTAGGACCCCACCACGTGAGCGTCATGACAAGGGGTCGCGGACTCGATTAGGTCTGCTCTATTTCTGCGATCCCAGCGCTTGGCGCTGAAAAACGCAACTTCACCTTCACCTTCACCTTCACCTTCACCTTCACCTTTACCTCACCTTCACCCTTTATAGACCATGGTGTTCCCTGAGATTGTACTGTTTTTCCTCTATCAATTTAGGATTCAAGATGATTTCACTTTTTCTGAAAGCTTTTCATGAACTCTTTCAATAAAGAAAAACGAGGTACTTCTGAAAATAATCAAGGTATCAAAAACCCGCACAAATTAAATCAAAGCATAGTACATAAAGTGCAACCAAAAACTATGTAGAGTAAAATGTTTTTGGTCATAGAAATAGCATTATATTGCAAAACACTGGATGCTTGGTATCATTTAAACATATTTGAGAGCGGAATTTGAATCTTTTAAGCATTCTGAAATTTCGTTGACTTAAGGTAACTCTGCTTTCCGCTCTAGTGCACAGCGAGATGCCGTTTCGCAAAACCACTCTCCTCAGAAAACAGTTAATTTCTCCAATATTATTCGGTCTATCGAAAAGTGGTAAAAAGGATGTTGTTCGGTATAATCTGGGCAATCGAAAGATGTATAAATCGCAATGTTTCCGTCAACCCTGGTTTCGCAAGTCCTAGTTCAAATCTTTTTGCTGATTTCAGAAAAGTGGATTTATCTCCAAAACTACTCGAAAAATGTTCGATTTTTTTCGCTCCATTATTATCTAAGTAGTTTATCTACAACTTTGCCAAGTCTGACTGAAAAAGCTGAAAAAGGTGCCGCAAGGTTGCCGGCGGCAGTCTTCTGCCATCTTCCATGCCCCCGGTACGGCAGTCGAACGATTTATATGGAAACGTCTGAATCTAGTGCTGCAACCATTACCGGTATGATGCCGCAAGGATCGAGAAAAGTTGAAATGATTAAATTTTTTCCAAGTTGTTACGGTACCGCAACCATCATGTTTGTGGCTGCCGGCGGTACCGGGAGAAGTGGTTTCCATTTAAGTTGAAATGGTTGCGGCATGCCGATGGCAATGGTTCCGGCAACCTTACGACATCTTACGGATGGAAACCAGTCTTTATTGACCAAATTAGTCCAGGCAGAGTCCAAAAAGCAAGCATTAATATTGGTACTTTATTAAGGTGGCACTCTCATTGTTTATCCATTGCTTATTGCAGCAATGGAGGTCACTATGGTATGATGTAGCTTAGCTAACATGGAAGCCTTCTTTCCTGTTAAATGTCATGCACTCTTTGATTACCACATCAACTCCATACTCCATCACTCCCTAAACAACCCCTTGCACCATGACAAAAAACAAGGAAGTTTGCACACCACACTGGATTTGCTGCCTATCCCATAGACTTCACTTTGTGAGTCAAAATGAAAAAAATCACTGCTTATACAGTACTTACAGAGCATTTGAGGACTGCAGAACAAATGTCACTTCTTTATTTCAAAAACGTTGTGTTTCACAACCAAGAAATCATTCCCGCAAAGTCAAGTTGCAATATGTTTGGCCAGCTACAGATTTCAACACATAAATCTTCAGCAAAAATTTTTGACAAAAATTTGTTGGGCTGAAAGTTTTGATATGTATGTATGTATGTATAGTTTTGCCATATGAAATTAAAAAATTTAGGATTAAATATTCAGGGAAAGAAGTGTAATTACAAGTGTACAATAAAATATAAATATAAAAGTTAAAAATTCAATCTAAAAACACCCCTAGTTTAAAATGTCAGGGTTAGCATTACAAGGTCAAAAGAACATATTTTTGTGTAAAAAGAAACTTGAAAAATTGAAAATAATGCTGCATTCTTAAGAATGTAAACAACAGCTATCTTTGCAGCTTTTAGAATTTCAATACAATATCTTACATTTGAAACTGTTGGCGTTTTTAATGGTTTTAATGTATGAAAATTTTGAAACTCATCAATAAAAGCAAAGCCACATGTATAGAATGTCCAGAGAATTGGGAATTTCTAAGTAGCAGTCAGGTCAGATATTCACAAACAGTATTTATCATGCACTTGTATTCAAACTCAATAAACTGAATGACACCAGTGAGAGAAGCATACTTCATTGTTCTGGAGACAAATAAACCATCCTTTTGTATATCAAGCCACAAGACAGAGCAAAAAACCACTGGTATTGGACAGGATAAATTCAAGGCTGTTTATAGAAGTTCCTCTAAATGTGTTAAACAAATCAGCTGGGGTCTTTGCACAAAATTCAAAGATTAATATAAATGATATATCTTGAGACTTTAAAAGAACTGATGAAAATCGATTTGGGCAAGAAAACTTCTCTTAAATATCCAATAGGGCACCCCAGAAAGAATTTTCATGACAGAAATTATTTCTGTTGTTGGTAAATCATTTTGCATTCTGCTTCCTGATCATTACAGAACAGGTTCCCAGCAAATATAGCACTGTTTCCTGGTTGCTTCTGACTGATTTCCTAAATACATTATCACATTCAGATATTGAATTGATAAAAATAACTTTAGACAAGCTGATTTCTGGTAAAACAGCAAAAAGGAAATGATAAGTTTATTATTGTTTCCAGGGGAAATGATGCATCAAATATTCCACAAAATGTGTACAAACTTCTCTCAGGCTGTCAAGCATATAGCAGCTGTAAACTATTTCTGGCAGCAGCATATCACTAATTTTGAGGACAGAATGGAGTTTTAGGTCCCCCAGATATTTTTTTTGAAAATGCATCTTTCTTTTATATATCTGTTTTGGGTCCGTATCCACATGTTTGTAGATGGCGTTTTCAGTCATCAAAAATGAAGCTTTTTTGAAAATGCTCTCCAGGGTGGATATTTTTGAAAACGTGGTTCTCCTGTTGTTGTGTGGACAGGCAAAAATGGAGCCTTTCAAAAATGGTGTTTTCCCTGCGCTGATTCTTCACCTGTGCTTAGGTATTTGGGGATCATGCAAGGGCACTTTGTTTGTCTGTCTTTCTTTATACAAATATCGAACATCGAATATCGTTGAGGAATACTCAAATTTTGGAATGTTGCAGCATTTTCATGTGGACAGGGATATTCTTGAAAATGCTCCAGGTGTGAACAAGGATCTTTTTTCTACGGATAGAAAATACGCTTTTCTTAAAACATCCTGATATGTGTGGACGTGGCCTGTCTGCTGGGTCTTTAGGCCGCCCCCCCCCCCAATGTTGGAACTTGGTTTGTTGCTCTGCCCTTCCTTTGATGTTCAACGACAAAATCTTCTCGCTGGAATTGTTGAATTATTACGACCATATGTACAAATCACCAATCTTTCAAATCATTCTTC
>REGL01000487.1:64072-79696 GCA_004194395.1 Aurelia aurita complex sp. Pacific | reverse complement strand
ATCTATTGTTTTTGCTATTCTTTGGCATAATTGTTCATGACAAAAGGCTCTCAGGCTACAAAAGCCTCCAGGTGGCTATTGTTTCTGAAAACAATACACAAATCTTAACTTGAGTTTGCGGAGCGAAAAGCGTATCGGATTCATGCGTTCACACGAGCACAAAAGTGATCCGATACGTTTCGTACCACCTTCAGAGCGGAGTGATTTCACTCCGCAAAAACGATACGTTGCGTATCGGATTGGGCCGTTGCCGTGTGAACAAAACGCCTATCTGGTATGAAAAGTAATCCGATACGAAGTGAATCCGATATCGTGTGAACACCACCAAAGAGATTCTCGCGCATGGTAATAGGTTTCCCAGCTGTTGATCTGCTTAGAACTTTACCAGCTCAACAAAAGGCTTAGACAAAAGGGGTAGTCCTCGGTATCTTCAACAATTACTATTATCGCATTTTCGTAAATAGGCAATTTTCGCACATGGCTCCAGTCAGCTAGCCAACTATAAGTTTAAGGCTATCTTAGGTGACTTAGTTTAGTTAAAGGCTCTTGGTCAGCCGGCATGCATTGCGATCGATTCTCTTTTATTTTCAGTGGATTCCATTCCAAATTAACGTTTAACACATGTCAGGAGAAATATGCCCACATTCGGAGCTGCAGCGACTTGCTGCTGAATTGACAGACATCACAAAAATATTTTCCTTTTCGTGCAAAATACACTTAGGACACCTTTACAATGGGGCTACAATGCATGCCGTAGGCTACCCTTTCAACAATCCTTCTACCTTCGATAAACAGCTACTATGGTATTTTCATAAACATCCCTATCTGGGTTTCATAGCATCATTCAAATGCGACTTGGTTTGTTTACATTTACAGCTGGACTAATCGACCTTTGTTTGCATTCACTAATTGCTTTGCTTTGTACGGGAGTAGGATCCATTGGCCACCGATGCTTCTGCAACACGAATTGCCTATATACTGCCTTGCCTAGATACTTGTTGACTCCACCGGATATGGAGATCATTTCCGAATACGGTACAAGTACTGAATCACTACCCAATTATTAAATGAGCTTCCTCAGCACACCCACCGAAAGACATCATGGGGTCCGCGATACAATCTGAAAAATCACTACTAATCATGTCTACCTAAACAAGGTACAGCTTTTAGCTACATTCAGCACAAAATAATGACATAAAGCTACAACTTCATCATACTTTATTCTATGCCGGGTGTCCCAAAACAATTTATACAGATTTGGTTGACTTCAGCGATGTGAATTTAGCTTTAATGTATGGCTAATCAATCTCAAAATGTTTCTCGATAGTCAACTTGAACTTGAACATAGATGTAGTAAGTAGTATTAGATAGTTATTTATTAATTGATTTATTGTTATTATTATTATTCTGTTTTTGTTTTTCTATTTTAAGAGGGCACATTGTAAAACAGTTTTTGATTAATAACTGAATGTTTTCACCCTGTATAAAGAATTTAAAATGAAATGAAAATGAAGATATCTCGTTTGCTGGTATGGGTGCTTTGAGAGCAGAAATATCAACCTTGAAAGCTCAAATTTGCGTCCACTTGCAAACCAGTACTTTGGCCTTTTGGCCTAAGCAAATTCCTGAAGCACATCGAAATTACGAACTGAAATTATTGAAAAATTAAGAACTAAAATCATTGAAATATTAAGAAACTTCCCAATGGGTGACTGGGGGGGGGGGGGTGACTTCTGAAAAACAGAATAACAAAAGATCTACCATTTTCAGATCTTATCAAGGCTATCGTTGATTTATACGCTGTGCCTTAAGAAATTGCTTAGGCCGAAAGGCTGAAGCTCTGGGTTGCAGGAAAGAGGCAAACTTGAGCTTTCAAGATTAACATGTCTGCTCTCAAAGCACCAATACCAACAAACGAGGTACCTATTTTCAAGTTGACTATCGAGGAACATTTTTAGAGTGATTAGACATTGATTGCAACAAAATTCACAGCGCTGGAGTCAACCAAATCCATATACATTTTTTTGGAACAACCGGTATTTCTACCTTGCATCCGAAGCTATTTTTAGCAGAAGATAAATTTATCGAAGCAGCATCCTGGGTGCGAATACGAATCATCATATTTTTGTCCCACATAGACCTCCCCTCTGTCTGCGCAACCCACATAATGCGACAAATCCTTTGTGAGGCCATTCTGAACCTGATATACTCTAATGCCAATCCTGCAGGATCCTGTACTCAAAGAGAATTATCTAACCAGTGGTAATGCTCTTACTACTTTATTTTATTGCGACGGGACATAAATTAACAGTCAAAATTTAAAAACATCAGTACATAACTTCTCGACAAAAACACTCATTTTCATGGGCCATGAAAGTGGCGCCAACAAAGGCCAACCAAGAGATGGCACGTGCAAGGCATGCTGGATGAAACAGGCCCTTTAAATGACGATGCAACATCTCAAAAGATAGCCAAGCCATTCAACTAAACGTTGATACAAAGCATATGTCAATTACTTTTGATTTCAGAAAGCTACCGGGTGTCCCAAAAAAGTACTCCCGTTTGAAAAATCACCAAAATTTGATTACACAACCAATCTTCAATTTTCTGTTTTGTCAAATAGATCAAGGGCCAAATTATTTCCCAGACCAGATGATTTCTTAATTGGCTTGAAAATGAGCAACTCTTTAGAGCCACCTGGTTTTGAATCATATTGCAAAGAAGCGGTGATGATTGCCAGATCACTTTCTCTGTGGATGTAAAGCATCTTGTTTCGTCATAAATGACTGAATTAAACGCGCGCTATCATTGGAGACTTCGATGATGATAAAATATCTGAAAATTTGGACTCTAAGGCAAGATTGAGTATGCTGCTTAAAAACTATAGCTCAAAGTAAGGTTTTTCAACGTGCAATTTTTCTACCTTGTTGTATCAAAGTAAAAATTTCATTATCCATAAATATTTTTGGTCTTTGACAAAACAAGTCAAAAGAAAATTTTACAAAAGGTTTGATAATTGATTTTTGGTGATTTTTTAAACTGGAGTATTTTTTGGGACACCCGGTAGCTCAAATCTAGCTGGTGACGTTTTGTTTGGTCACCCGGTAGAAACTATATCAAAATATCTGCCATCCAGCTGAACCACATAGTATTCAAGGCAGGTAAAGCAATCATCAGCAGTTTTCTGCACTGCTCGTAGACTTTGCTACGTGGCCAGGCCCAGTTATGAAAGGAAGTAAAAGAGGCGGGAAAATACGAAGCTATTTCATCACGTGACCTATCCGTGACTTCCTTTATATTCAATGATAATTAACTCTCAAGTGAGCCGAAATGAGCGCATATACCGTAGATCGGGCTTCTAAAATAACTGATAAATACATCTAATACAGAAGAAAATTTACAAACTACTGTCCTATAAATAAATTCTAATATTCCAAAATATGGTCTGGATACAACTTCAGCTATAATGTATAAATCATAGGGGTAGGGTGGCGCATTTAAACTCACTTCTGGCATATTTTCTTTTTACAAATCTTGGCTAAGACGAGGTGAGATATTACTCCTTAAAAAGAGATACCAGACAACTTAACAAGCGAAGGAATATCTGGAAAAATTCACATCTGTTAAATGATAACGCAGGTGTCCTAAGGTGAGCTCAATGAGAACGGAAATATTTGGATTCACTTTCATCCAAACTAATAGTCTTCAGAGTACAGATAAACATTTTCGCGTTATTCATTAGTACAGAAACTCCCTTGCACAAAAAATGTGGACATTTCAATGACCTCCAAAACGTGCTGATTTAGCAATTTCCGAAAATCTTGTTACGAAAGATTTCATGGCATACATAACAGTGCTATTTCAACACCAAAAGTTTGCAAAAGTTTGGCATCATCGGAAGATTCCATATATGCGAAAACAGAAGATGTCAGAACATACCGGGCATCTTAAAAAAGTACTCCTGTCTGAAAAATCACCAAAAAAGTTGATTACATAGCCGATCTTCAAATTTCTTTGTGTGGCAAGTAGATCAAAGATCGAATTATTTTCCAAGGTACAGCTAATCTTGTGGCTGGTTTTTAAATAAGCAAATTTGCTCTTTTTAAGGCTGCCTGGTTTTGAAGCATATGCAAAAAGCACTGATGATTAACAAAGTAATTTCTATTGATGTTTTAAGCTTCTAGTTGGTCATAAATGCCAGAGAGAAACGGAAAATTTCATTGGTCATTTATACCCTTTAGGCATCGAATACAAATATTTTATCACTTTGAAACATATTTGGAGCATTGACAAAAGAGATGAAAAGAAAATTCTATGATAAGTTTTATAACAGAGGATTTTCAAACGGGTGTACTTTTTGGGACACCCTCTATCTGAATACAAGAAAACAGAGGGATAACAAACCGTCCACCTTCATTACCAATCGTTCATTCCCAAGGTCTGTGATTCTGCAGGCGGACAATCAGCATATCTTTCACGTGCTTATAAGCCACTGCATCAGAATCTCTGTCTTTATTATCTTCTACGACTGCAAGGGTTTGAGACCAGCGACTCTAGAACAAGAAATAACAACACAATTGTCAGTGACAGCATTTCTGTTAGAGAAAAAGAAGTGGAGTTGAAAGTACGCTAAAAGGCAGGTTCCCATTGCATAATGAACTGTCATAGCTTTCCTCATCACCAATGCGATGACAGTTCACTTTGCACAGAAACGATAGCCCCATGCTTATTTCACAACAAAAATGGTTTTAGCTTTCGCACAAACTTGAACTTCAAAAGCTTGTAACTCTGTGAATATTCAGCGGATTTGCAGCATTTTTATATCTTAGACTAATTTGAGTTCATAGGGACATGGTTATTTTACCATGGAGCCCGCTCGTCATATTGTTATTTTTTAACATTTGGCCATTCGTCGAAGAATTTTTGGGGCACCCTGTAGGCCGAACAGAGGTGCAAAATTTCCGTTCTTATTTTCTGTGTTAAAAAGGCAAATGAAAACAACAGATTGTAACGCTGTTGCTCATTAGCTTTAAAGGCCATCGACTAACTCGCTAAAATATTCAAATTGGTGATTTTTATACCCTGGCCAACCATTCGAGGCCGTTATTCAAAAAATAATGGTGTTTGATTATGAGTCCGAGCTAGAGCGTACGGCAGGTTTAAGCAAGGGTGTTAGGACACGGATATTTAATTGCGTATTTATTTACCTTGTTTTGATCTTCGTCTTGTTTTCTTGTCTTGTTTCTTCTCTGTTCTGTTTCCTCTTGCTGATGTAAATGCCTCGTGTTATTTGAATATATCTTCCTTGTATTCCTGTGTCTTAGCGCGCCTTCGTAGAAGAAAGATTTTTAAACCACAATGGCATATTAAATATGGCATTGTGGTTTAAAAATCTTTCTTCTACGAAGGCGCGCTAAGACACAGGAATACAAGGAAGATATATTCAAATAACACGAGGCATTTACATCAGCAAGAGGAAACAGAACAGAGAAGAAACAAGACAAGAAAACAAGACGAAGATCAAAACAAGGTAAATAAATACGCAATTAAAATATCCGTGTCCTAACACCCTTGGTTTAAGAAAAATGAAAATACAATGATGTAACAAGCCTATACTTGTCACTGTTAATGAATCGCGAAAGAGATTGACAAAGAGAAAATATTTGATTTTTAAAAGTGTGATAATTGCTTGTACAGGTAAACAAAGATCTCCTGCACAACCCGCAAATGCAAAGATCCAATAAGTCTAAGAGAGATTTTGCATGTCAATCCATTGAAACTTAGTCTAAGGCGAAACTAATGTTTATGCAACTGTTTAATTTTTTCCATGACTCTTTCTAAAATCTAACACATTGTTGGTGGAAAACAAATTTTAGAACGTTTGAATGTTCCTATGAAGAAATGCTGTTGGTGAATCTGCGTCTGAATCTGCAAAGATTGGCCAAGCCGCACCATCAAGCAATCTTATCATGGGTGATTAGTCGCCGCTGTTGTGCTTGATTGCCGCAGCTGTATGCTTCTGCGGGGCGGGGGGGGGTTAATATAGTTCAACGGAGGAGGTAACGAATGAGATACCTATTCCGTAGAACGATATAAATGTTCCTCCACAGAAGCATACAACCTGTTATTTGTTAGCACACTCGCGGTTCAGTATGTTACGGTCACATGACCAGTGACGTACAAATGAGCAAAGTGGCGTTTTTGCAGGGTTAAAATTCAGATTTTTGTCACTTGCAGGGGCACCCCAAGATTTCAAACCATCCGCCTACAAGGTAAGATCGACTAAACCTGCAATACATACAATAGATCCTTAGGACAATGAAAAGATAAGTTTGATCAAAGGATATATCAATGTGTGTTCCCTTGCCCGTGACGGTTGCTCACACCCATACATGCAAGACGCAGAGATACAAGGTGAAGGAACAACAATTCGTGTCTTACATAAACTGTCCTGTATAGAAGAAGGATTCAATAACTGGCAGGGCCGTCAAATGCCAGCTCACGCCCCAGAGTGATTTTCACAATGGTGACCCGAAGAAAAAATTCGTTACCATGCCCTTTACACTTCCGAAAAACGAAGAAAACGTCTATTTTAAGAAATAACAGTTTTTGAAAATTTGCTCAAAACTTCCATGTCAAGGTTTTGCAAAAAGGTGTGTACGCATAAATCATGGATATCTCTTTGGTCAGTAAAATAAGAATATTGATAAGAAATTTTTTCACACTTACAGTAATCCGTTATAGGCAATGGGCAACGAATTTATTTATCGCGTCCTATCCTCAACACTATAAAGGGTGTTTCAGAAAAAACACGACCCACCTTTATTCGAGATTCTTCACGAAATAGTAGTATTTGAATCAATTTGATAAATGACATCTGAGAGCACAATTTATCTTTTTTCCAATGATATCCTGGTTGGGCGTATTATTTCAATTATTCATCATTTAATTACGTTTTCGTAAGTATGGCCAATTTCAGATGGCGGAAAGTGATAGGAAACTTACATACACGAAAACCAAACTTTTTGTGAGAGCTTAAAGGCACACTGTCGTGGCGCTGATTGGATAAATGAGACAATATAAAAGAATAGAATTAGGCAGGCTTTAGTAATTTCGCTGTACACTGAAATTCGTGAAGGTGATAACGATCTGACTCCCTTTATTCTCGAAACAAAGTATGATCCAGCAGCATAAAGGCTTGACAATTATCAAAAGGGCAGGTCTTTTGTTGGTGATTTCAACATCACGACTAGCCAATAACAGCCACGACAGTGTGCCTTTAAGCTCGGTCGAGTGAGGTCAAACTCCGGATGGGTGACCTCGGAGGCTTGACTTCGCAACTCACNTATGGCCAATTTCAGATGGCGGAAAGTGATAGGAAACTTACATACACGAAAACCAAACTTTTTGTGAGAGCTTAAAGGCACACTGTCGTGGCGCTGATTGGATAAATGAGACAATATAAAAGAATAGAATTAGGCAGGCTTTAGTAATTTCGCTGTACACTGAAATTCGTGAAGGTGATAACGATCTGACTCCCTTTATTCTCGAAACAAAGTATGATCCAGCAGCATAAAGGCTTGACAATTATCAAAAGGGCAGGTCTTTTGTTGGTGATTTCAACATCACGACTAGCCAATAACAGCCACGACAGTGTGCCTTTAACTTATCATTCTCAATAAATGCATCTTATGGGAATAATTTTATCTTCTCCCTACCTTAGAGCATCACCTCAAGTGCGTCTAGGCCTGAAATTTTTAGACAAAATCTGTTTCCTTATGTTTTAGAGTAAAAAGATGCTGATTTTGCCTCTTGCAGGATGCTGCATTAGAAATTTACCATATGTACTAAAACGTCGATTAGATGATAAATGATTCCATTAATGTATCCAAACTTCATATTATTACCGGGTGTCCCATAAAAAAGTACTCCTGTTTGAAAAATCACAAAAAATTGATTATCAAACCTTTGATAAAATTTTCTTTTTGACTTGTTTTGTCAAAGACCCAACAATATTCATAGACGATAAAATGTTTGCCTTTGATACAGCAAGGTAGAGAAATCATACGTTGAAAAACCTTATTTTGAGCTATAGTTTAGTCTTGCGTAAGAGTCAAATTTTTCAGATTTTTTATCATTATTAAGTCTCCAATGATAGTGCACATTTCTTTCTGTAATTTATGACCAAACTAGAAGCGTTACATGCACAAAGAAATTGATCTGGCAATCATCAAGGCTTTTTTGCAGTATGACTCAAAACCAGGTAGCCTTAGAAAGAGCAAAATTCGCTAATTTCTGAAACCAATTACAAGAATAACTATATATTGGATAATGATTTGGTCCTTGATCTACTTGACAAAAAGAAAATCGAAGATTGGCTGTGTAATCAAATTTGGAGATTTTTCAAACGGGAGTACTTTTTTGGGACACCCGGTAAAAAGAAGAAAGATTCTATTTTCAGATGGTAATACATTACATATACTAAGATTTTGTAATTTTGTAGAGATTTTCAATCAAAGTTGGATTGCGTTTTTCTCAAACACCCTGTAGATCCGTCAGCCAAGCCTATCCTAAGTCCTTGTCAGTGGCAGACATTTACCAAATATTGGGGGGGGGGGCCAAGCTATTGTTTCAATCAAAAAGCATTGTTTGTTTCTATTGCTTTCGAACAAAAGATCTTTGCTCTAGCCAACATTGGGGGGGGGACGATCGAACCCCCGCCCTTAAGCAGCCCGGGCCCCGGACTTTCACTCCTTCAAGCCCCCTTCTCGATGCTGCTAATAACTTTTTTATTATTATTATTATTATTATTATTATTATTATTATTATTATTATTTCTTTCTTTAAAGTAGGCTTAAAATACACGAGATAGCAAAATTACGGCTAATTTAGGCCTACTACTTAGCAAACATATAAAAAGGAAATAAGTGGAAAAAAGTCCTATTTACACAACCGTTAAAAACATTAGCATTGAACATAATAACATAACTATGAATATCATGTTAGATACCCAACCTGCGGAATGTATGTTTTGCATAGCCTACAGTTGCAGTTTTCGCCCTTCCAACATCTAATCAGGTTTTTAAACTGGTTTGTTTAGTCCAGCTATACTCAAAGAATAAACCATCTCACATCGCTGGTAGAATTACGATTCTATTTTTCTGATAACATATGGTCATAAATTGTTAAGATCTTATGGTAGAATAGTTGTCTATTTAAAGCGTCTGCAAACTTTAAATGTATAGAATGGACGAACAATGAAGAAACACATGTTAGCATATTTCTTTCTAAAGCTTGGATATTTATTGCAAAGATGAAGCAGACAGCTGCAAGGCCGCTGATTTCTCAGTATGGTTTCAATTAACAGCTCAAAAGGTCATTTATCATTTATGCTTAATTTTTCTAGGCTAAACAGGGTGAGCAATGAAATAAAACCTTTTCGAGGATTGCACCGCGCGTCCGAAAAGATGTACCGGGCGTCCCAAAAAATGCATCGACGTTTGCTAAACTGTAGAATCATTAAAGAGACACACTCGCTTTTTTTGTGTCTGGAAATCTAAACGAGATTACTCATGCATAAAGTAGAGACCTTGTAAATTCTGAGAATATATTTAATACACAAAACCGAAAATTTAATTGACCGAGATATTTGGAAAGAAACTTGCAAGGCGAGAATTTGTCTGTCGTCCTTCTATTGTTTATGCGCACGTGCCGCAGAAAAGTATGGGTACAATTACGTCGTTTTTCCTTTCGTTTACTGTTTTATAAGTCGTGCGAAACTACTAAATACATTTTCGGAATGTACAAGGTCTCTTCTTTATGCATGAAGAATCTCGTTGAGATTTTCCGACAACAAAAATTTGCGATTGTGTCTCTTTAATCTTCCATCATTTTGAATGAATTACCTATCATTTTGCAGCAGAAAGTCCAACTTAGATGTGAAAATTTATTCCCTAAAATCGGTCACATCGTACTTGAGTTTTGAACAATTCTATTCGGAGGCTATTTTCTTAAATGTACGGCTACGAAAAAATACATATGAGCGATTTTTACAGATAAATACTACAGTTGTTTCACTTTGTATGTCGGGCCGACTTTGGGCTAACAGGTCTTTTCCACAAAGTAGGTGATGTAAAGATTTCATTCCATATTGGATGGATTTGTGCCCAGTGTGCCTGCCTAATACCCAATGTGAACCAGGCTTACAAGCAAAAGAAAAAGATGACTTACTAATCAAATGATGACCTACATAAGTTGAAAAACATCCTCCCACAATCTCAGTTAAGCAATGTTTATCGTGCTCTTGTAGAAAGTCGCATGTGATATGCAGATGTTATTTGGGGTAGCCTCTCAAATTCAAAACAGGAATCCCTTCAACGTCTTCAAGACAGAGCCGTCTCCATGATCGAATCGTCCAGGATTAAAGACGAATGGTCAAACAATTTCCTTCGCACTGAGCAACTTGTCATGTTTGATCGTGCCGTTATGGCCTATAAAATCATGAACAGACTCTGTCCAGAAAATCTCTGGAATAAATTCCAACGAAGATCCCAATGCTCCAGCTATAACACGCGATTCTGTAGAGATCTTCAGATTCCGAGGTACAATCTGGAGTATGCCAAAAAAGGATTTTCCTATTCAGCTCATAAGGTCTGGAATGAAATCCCTATAAGTATTAGGAAGCTTCCTACCTTGTGCAATTCAAAAAACAACTAAAAACACACTTGATGAGCTGAAAGCCAATAAAAACATGACTCCTTGGAAGATCAGCAATGACATTAGCCTTAAAGGACAGGTCCGGGGTTGGTGTGATTGATGATGGGATGCGGGATGGTGCTGCTGTGGGTGGTGTGTGGTTCTTTTTTCCGCTGTTTTTCGCCTTCTCCTTGTGGGGTTGCCTGTTCGGGTGGGCGTTGCTTATTTGGGTGCGTGATTTCGCGGGGAGAGAGCGGAGAGTGGTGGGCACGTGTCATGCATCATTCGTGGCGGTGTTGTCTTGTGTTTTGTTGTCGGTCGTACCGGCCCCGGACTTGACCTTCTAAGTATTTTTCTTATGTATATGATATTAATTTATAAAACTTTTTATGTGGTATTAGATAGAGCTGAAGGGATTTTGTGTATAAATAATTTGAAATGAAAAAAAAACTAGTATCATCTTTTGGTATCCCGGGTGCAGTGGTTTTCAAATGGGAATGGTTTTTTTTTTACTCAGCCGGTACGTTATTTCATGAAAGTCCAAGCGAGATGGCGTAAAATTTCGCATCTCTTTTCAACGAAGCACTCGGCAAATTAATACAACTTTTTGCATAGAAATCACAGCGTTGACACAAAACAGGAAAATTTCACGCAGACAGATCCGCAGATTCCTTGAGGGTGATTTTGTGAAAATATTCATATTGCTCCCTGTTATCAATCAAGCTTAATTCTACTTGCAATCAATTCTTGCCTTCATTTCACGTTGGGATTTGCATAATCCAAGCAAAAAGAAAAAGAACTTCTCAAAGGCTGTGAGATTAACGAGTAACACCTTGCAAACACATGAATAATTGATAAAGGACTTTACACTAAGGATATACGGCATTACTCACTTAGTTAAATTTTCATTTAAGAGATCCGAAGACAGCTGAACCTACAAGATTTAATAATTTTGATAAACGTTTCTATGATACTCAGACTTTCATAAAACATCTCAAAACCAAAAGTTACATGAGATCATACTTTTCTGTCCAGAAGTTAAATGTTTTTTTAACTACCGTTACAGACAGCGGCATCAAATAGAGGAAAATTTCTCATTCTGCATTTGAATTGTAAACTTCAAGGGTTTATCTTTTTCCTTACACAAGGCAGTTTGGAAAACGATTGTTCTAATTGATAAATAATTTTAATTGATAATTAATTGATGACTTTACCCTGTTTAGATAAATAAAAATGAAATGAAAATGGAGGCAAGGTTTTTGAGTAGCCTGTTTATGAACGGGATCGCTGCTTTACCTGTGACATGCATATGTCTGGAAACATACCACTGGTATCTCAAAAATGTATCCCCATTTGTGTCACTGCATGGAAAATCTGAAAATTTTCATCTTAGATATTTCTTAAGAAAGAAAAGCTTGATATCAAATGTGCATTATCTTAACATCCCCTTAGCTTGTTCGCATGCAAATTTATGCAATTTTGATCACTTTCTTACCCTTGCCATACCCTTACCATGCACACCTTCAACCCTTCCAATGCCTTCACAATCATTTTTAGAGTTGTTGACCGATTTTATGGGGTTAGCATCAAAGTCTCAATTGAAGACTAGCAACTTTAAACCAATGTTTAGGTTTATCCTGCAATGATGCAAACAGGGTACCGTTTTGGAGAGACTTCCACCATAATGCCCTGGCATAGACTTCATGTTAGCGAGATAAAATAAGAAAACTAGTTCTCTTATTTCATCTTGACGTTGACGTTGACATTGATATGAATCATTTCTTGGTCCTGAAGACCCCATCTATATAGTTTTGTAACCTGACACTCCTCATTTGCAATGCAACATTAATTCTTCATTCTTTCATTTATCTTTTCACTTTTAACCTTTTTTGTCTAAATATGCTAACCACAGCTGAAATTGAATCCATAAACTCAACAATTCCTATATATTAATATGTACCTGCTTATCTTCCTACCTACTCTTGGAAGACAAATCAAACATCCTGTCTGCCTATTTTCTTGTCCTACCACTCCTTATTCTTTTAATTAATCCTTTCTAAAAATTCAACAAAACATCTGTTCCTAACCTAAATCATTCTTTATTCGAAACCTTCCTGTTTGTCTGTTTTCTAGAGTTCCAAAATTAAAATGGTAGAATTCTATAGTGCCTGGATTTGACAATGAGTCATTAGGGGCTTTGGAGTAGACAATTTTTGCCATGAAACTCTGGCCAGGCGAATCAGCCAGGTTAGCTACCTTACTTTGAAAGAGTCCCAGGCAGACACACTACATTCCTTTGTAAATTTGAATGGCAGTCACTCAGGAGCCAAGGGGGTGCAGTAATCTCTAATGTCAGGAGAATGATGATGTCTTGCTTGAAAATGATAGAAGTATAGAAAAAATGCTTTAAAACGAAGCAACAACTTTTGTCCCTCTGATATTTGGCAAGTGATCACCACTGATTTGAACAGACATGGTCATACATGAGTAGATGATGAGCAGGTGAGATGATGGGTAGGAGAGTGCGAGAACAGAAATTGGATCTCCTTGTGACAGCATTTGGAGACAATAGCCTGCTTTTGGTCCCCTTTCTCCATTCAATGTTGGTTTATTTTTGGAACAAAACAGCAAACTCAGGCCCACATCAACCAACATTAAACGGGGGAGGGAGTGCAGTTGCTTTGCAACATACTATGACCAGAATTGTAGCTGGGCTGTGTGAGAATGCATCCATAGCTAACTAGAATGCATATCTGTACATCTTGCTGCAAGATGAGGTTTCACGAAAAAAACATTTTCAGTGTGGTTTATCATAAGTGTGGATACTTCACAGTATGTTAAACTATTTCATGTGTGTTGTGTGCCAACTGGGCATTTGTGATCACACACATCAAATCACAAACTGCATGAGATGGCAAGATGACTCAGTCAAGGGATCAGCTGCACTATCCTTTGATATGAGCAGCTGTCAGGTCCTAAGAAGGTATACATACCTATTTTAATCAGAAGATGCCCTTGCTTGTATGCGTAGTTTTATTCTGTTCAGGCACAGCAACAGCCAAACAAATGAAACAACATTTCCAAGTGCCATAAGTGAACCAAATAGTGCCAGACTGTGAAATGCTGTACTTCCTAACAATGGGCCAAAAATAAGGGCAATTCTGCTTACGGATGAATAAACACCTTGGGTGAATCCTTGAGTCTCAGGTCTTGTGATCTTGGTCAGCAATGATTTTGAAGCAACAAGGTTAAGAGGCACAGAAAAGAAGACCAGGAAACAAATTATCAAAAACAATGCCACACCAGCAGTATGATTTGCTCTTTTTGCTTGGTACACAATCATCAGTAGCAGAGAGCATGTTGTGAGGCACAGGGAAAACATCAATAAGAATGTATCTTCAATATGCAGTCTGGCAGCAAAGTACCAAATTAGCACAAATATGAGAATCAGCTCTAAGCCACCAACCATGTAAATGATACTAAGGTATCCCTCTTTCCATTTAAAATCTTCCTGTGTAACCAATGGTGCAAGAACTTCAAATTCCGTTTGTGCCAGCCATAAAACCAAATCTGCGTAAAAAATGGCTAGGATTTCAAGCGAACATAGTTCCATGATAGCATCATGTAGGCTTGGGGCTGTGTCACTTTCTTCAGAGTCCGCTCTTTTTGGAAATTTCTTTGCTGGTGTCAAAAGTGGGCTCTTGTCATCATGGGTGCTTGCAACGCTTACTGGTCGCCCTTTGTCTGTCAGATCATCAATTTTTGTTTCTATGACTTCATATCTGTCAGGGTCATCAGGTTTCTTCTTTGTCTCCAGCTTGATTTCAGTGAATGATTCGGCTTTTTCTTCGATTTCTTTTTTAGATAAATTAAAAACCATGAAGAAAGTTATTATTTCCATAATGATCCATATAATTGCCATGAACAAACCTGGTGCAGGCCCATAAAAAATATGCCACTTAGCAATTCTGAAGTCTACATTTTGCAAGAAAAAGTTTAGTGAGGGGCCAAAGGTGATCCCTAAAACTCTGCCCACTTCTAACAGAGCGAAAATTCCAATTCTCCTTGTGGCCGGGAAGACATGCGTGATTTCCCCACTTGCTGCAGCAAAAAATCCATCCCCAAGACCTGCAATGAATCTACCAAGTAAAATCAGCCACGGGGAAAATGGTAAAGCATAGATCAAGCTACCGAAAATTTCAAATATGTTCATGACCAGCATTATTTCTTTAGTGCGTTTGGTTTTGTCGTAAACTCTTCCCGCAATAGGAAGGCTGATCATTGCAGCTATCATGTACACAGCGACGACAAGTCCCAAGAACCAAGTTTCAACTTTAAATGTCTTCAAATATAACCAGGCTGAAGGTAGAATAATAGCATATTCAACTCCTATGAGAAACATACGAATACAAAATGCAGTGACAGTCAACCGACGTTTCCAAACAAATGACATATCTTTCCTTTCCAAGTGCACCAGCATTTCGTCTAGGCCCATTTTGCTCACCCTTTCTTTATTCAGTATCCTTTTGACCTTTATTACTTCTTTGAGTTCTTTAATCCAGTGAAGTAGCACTTTTATTCTTTGGGATTAATTTGAGATGTGTTAGTGGTCATGAATATTTAAAGAGATCAAGGTAGAACAGCTCGCTAAAATGTGAAGTCTGCTTGCTGTGTTTTTTTCCTTCCACATTGCCACTGTTCACTGTGCAAATAAATCGGAAAACACACCCTCACAGTCACAACAACCACAACAACCACCAACAATTTTAAATCCTTGATGCCCTGTGTTCAAAACCACACGTTCACACACCATGGGAATGATTTCTGGGCGATTTTCGCCCGGGGGGAGGGGGGGGGGTACATCATTTTCAACCTGAGCTGTGTATAAGGGGCGGAGCGTAAAAAACTTTACGAAAAACCTGCAAGCAT
>REGL01000487.1:43843-61974 GCA_004194395.1 Aurelia aurita complex sp. Pacific | reverse complement strand
TTTACCAATTTTGCAGTTAAAAGTCAAGAAAAGACGAATGTACCTTTGTTAGAGAGACAAAGAATAAGAGAGACATACAGAAATAAAGTTTTAGAGTTTCTTAACTGTTCTTGAGCGTAGTACTAGAGTTTCTAAAATTTTTGGTCATCGTAGTACTAGTTTCTTATAAACCAGTTTCTTATAAAAAAAAGTGTATGTGGAGAATTTCGGATGAAAAACCCATCCATATGAGCGGATGAGTGGCAAGTCCAGTGCTACTTAACAATGAAGTACCTTCTCCCCGGGGATGTTGGTCGCCATGCCAGCGTCAGCCAGCGTCTGTGAGTATTGTTGCCGTTGCTGTCCCGTCGCCAAACGCCAGTGACTGCAAGTTTTTTCACTAGCTAGTTAGCCTAACAGCTCCTTCCCGCATATTTGTGATTTTTTCTGTGCTGGCCAGTTGCTTTCAGAATGCAGACTTTTTTATCCACATAAGGAGGAGCCTGGGGGCACTAGTGGCACGTGCCCTCAGAAAATCTTGCGATAGCCTAAACTGCCTTTTTGATTAGGGTAGGTAAGAAGGGGTATAGTGAACTATATTTTGGAGGCTTTTCAAGGATATCCCAAAGAGATTGTAGCTGGAGGACTAACTTTTTTACGTTGTTTTGACATTTTGTCAGTTAAGGTAACTCTGCTTTCCGCTCTAGTGCACAGCGAGATACCGTTTCGCAAAACCACTCTCCTCAGAAAACAGTTAATTTCTCCAATATTATTCGGCCTATCGAAAAGCAGTAAAAAGGATGTTGTTCTGCATGATCTGGACAATCAAAAGATGTATAAATCGCGATGTTTCCGTCAACCCTGGCTTCACAAGTCCTTGTTCAACTCTTTTTGCTGATTGCAGAAAAGTGGATTTACCTCCAAAACTACTCGAAAAAGTTTCGATTTCTTTTCGTTCCATCTTTAGCTAGGTAGTTGAGTTTTGAGCTAATGGTTTGAGTTTTGAGTAGACTTGCTCCAAGTCTATTCAGTGGACCATCAGCAATAAAAGAATATAATTTTTTTCTGCAGGGGCGTAAGCTACTAAGGTGACGCTGCGAAGAAGAAGTGAGAACGCGTTCTCACTTCTCCTTCGCAGCGTCACCTTAGTAGTTTACGCCCCCGCAGAAGAAATTATATTCTTTTATTGCTGATGGTCCACTGAATAGATTTGGAGCAAGTCTATGTTTTGAGCAAATAGGTAAATTCAATAAAATTCTGAAACGAAAACAACGAATCAAGGTGTAAGTCTAATCTGCGAAACCTTTCTTTATTGCTGCTGCAATCAAATGAAGAACTCAGTTTTAAAACCGATTACGTGGTATAGTAAAGCACAAATGGAGGGTAATCGTCATTGTAACACACTGTTGACTTGAAAAGGTTTAATTGTATCTAGAATTCGCCAGAGAGATCATTTCAAATTCTAAAAAAAATATATAAATCTCCAGCCGAAAACTTGTGTGTTCTCCCAAGCTGATTATCCATAGCTGTTTGAAATGCGAGTATGGAAAAACTATGTTTATAAAGGCTCATACGTTGGCTACCTTTGGTGATAGATAAACCAACATTAATAGCTAAACAGGAAACAAACATGGATCCTATGGGAGCAGAACAATGTAATGGTTGACCAAAGCTGCAGATAACAAGAATACACTGTGCTAGTTTGCTGATACTAACAGAGCAGCTAATAAGTAATCAGGGCATCACGTCGTGGAAAATATTTCTGCTCATTTCTACTTTCAAAGCATATTGATTTTCAGCAATGGATTTGACTGAAGCCCGCAAAGGAAGGAGATTAAACATTTGAAGAATTTCATGAAGAATAGATTTCAAGTTGTTCGTAATAGTTTTATGGTATCATTTGCGGCAAGCAAAGGATCGATCGCCTAAGAAGGAAAGCTCAAGTCATATTACGATTATTATCGATCACTGCTCTCAATAATATCTTACCGCTCAAGAATTATCAGTGGGCAAATATGTATTGGAAATTAATACACATTTCTGATCTCTTGAGGATGATTGAAATACATGTTTTCACGTGAAAATCTCTTGTCTTTTCACTCCTAAAGCCTCAAGTGTATACGTTGATCCAGTTTGGTTTAAACTCGTGAATATTCTAACTCAAGGATAACAAAGTTTGATTTTTCTCATTAGCTTGGGAGTTGCAATGTCAGAGCTTGCCGGCATAATGCAGAACGGTGCGATGCATCGTAAAGAATTTATAACAGCAAATAATACACCCAGTTCTTTGTACACAGACGATGCAAATGCGAGAAAAAGACAAGTCTTTGTGCCTAAATCACCAGAGCTTCGAAGACGGAAATACAGTCTTGCATCGGTCATGCGACGACTTGAGAAGAAAACTGATGAAAATAAAGAGACCAAGGATGAAATAAAAGAGAGAAAATTGCAGAAACGAGAACTTCAACACAACAGCAAGAATGTGAAACGAGGAATCTTTAATTTGCGGTCGAAACAACATAGTAATCATAATAATAACAACAAGGCATGTGAGGAGGCAGTATCCAGCGAAGAGCATTGTATCTGTTTAATTCCACCAGTTCCTTGTGAGTTGGGATATCATGATTTACGTATCGAAGAGGTCGAAAAACCACGCTCAAGTTCAATTATACACGCTTCTGAAGACGTGCTTTTATGCGATGTTCAACGCAGCCCTCGATCGCCACGAAGTCCTCGCATGCAATCGAAGCAATCAAAGTCGCTTTCTGCACCGTCAAGTCCTTCACCACAAGGCAAGAAGAGTCACCTATCTCCCCTCAGTGGTCGCCGGCAATTAAAATCAGACTCAGGATATAGCGAGAATGGGGAGAAATCCCCGACACATCTGCATCACAACATGCAGCCGTGTTTCGAAACGACTAACGCCGAAATCCGAACACTCGCTTATTCCGAGCTTGGAAGGGTCTTAGAAGGAAAATATTACAATCCTAAGCAAATTGGAACTTGGTCAAAAACAATAACAGAGGAGTTGTTGCTGAAACTAAGAAGATTAACACACAGACAAAAGAAAATCGTTGTAACAGTTTATATTGGTGAAAAATTTCCAGGCACTGTTGAGGTTTTCGTTTCGTGTCCGTTCAAAACTGCGCAAGATAACTTTCAAACAGTTTCTATTGAAATAAACGATATATACGCTTGGGTTTCAGTTATTGGGATAAACGTTATGACCTGACTTTAAATCTAAATAGACAGTTCTTGAGATGCCCTTGTATATATTTATTACACAGAATGAGATTGTCATCCTTGTTCGTAGCCTCAATCCTCTTCGGTCAAGCTTTCTGAGTTTTCCAGTACCTTCTTATGAGCAAAAATTGTTAAAAATTTTAGAAATCAACGCATGAAAACTGTTTTTTGTCCAGATTTTATCAGAATTCTAACATTCGTCAATATTTCACAAATTTTTCTAACAGGATGGATCTCGACGCTTCGTCGTAAAAGGCTAAAAGTTTGAGGACTATCAAATTCAAAGCTGGGCTTTCAAGAGACCAATGATTGACACGCGAGTGATTGAAAATATGGCCTGGTGTTTGCAAGATTTAGCGTCTCTGTAATTCTTCACTAATAGTGCTAATGTATCATTCGAAACCTTAGTCATGATTTCAACCTCGTCCCCAGGACCCTTTGTCATCCCAAAATAACTGAAGGCCCTGGGAACGAGGTTTTCATGATTTACTTTATGGCAGAAATGACAACCTATAGCAATAATGATAGTTTAAAACTCTTATAAGCTACCTTTCAAACAGAGAACAGATGATCAAGATAAAACAGAGCTTTTCGTGACTGGAAGTGCACAGTATCCGGTTGGTGCTCCTCAAGGCTCAGTCCTTGGGCCCTTATTGTTCAATACATTCATCAATGAGTTTGTGCTCGCTACACAGAGTTCCCAGGTATGCAACTTTGCTGATGATGATACGGTATTTGCATGTGGCAAAAATATTGAGGGAGTAATCGCATGTCTTGTATTTGATATTGAAAATGCAATCTAGCAATCTCCTGGTTTAGGGAAAGCAACATGGTAGCAAAGCCGGATAAATTTCAAATGATGTTTCTTGGTCTCAAAGAGAACAAGCGATTCTATCTTGACATAAACGAAAGCATTATGGCCAATACAGACACAGTAAAGCTCTCAGGAGTTATGATTGATTCAGAGTTGAACATTTGAGATCACGTAACACACATTTGTAAAAGAATGAATCAGAAAACAGCGGCTTTTTCTCTGATAGCGCGATATCTTGATACAGACAAGGCCAAAATATCGACCATGCATTAATTCTCACAAACTTACATTTGTGTGAAGACTGCAAACAACACAATCAACCGTATTTGGATATTTTGTGGGAAGACTGCAAACAACAAAATCAACCGTTTGCAAAAACAGGGGCGGATCCAGACTACTGCGATTACTGCTGAAGCAGTAGTCAGATTGTCAGATCCTTGTATTTAGTTATTAAGGTCCACGCCTGCAGCACTCTAGTATTTCGAATAACCTCACCTTGGCAGTAGTCAGAATATTTCCTGGATCCGCCCCTGAAAAACATACACTGAGAACTCTAACAATCAACTGCAAAAATTTGCAAAAACTAATGCCTAAAATATATAAATGCACATATGCCACTAATGTTGTTTGACTTCTTCAAACCAACGGATATTCAATATGACCTAACCTACGAACATGTAACCTCCTGCAGCTCCCTAAAAGCACTATGTTAGATTATGGGAACAATTCTTTATCATTTAGAGGAAGCCTTTTGTGGAACACGTTATCTGACAAGACAAAAATTGCAGAAACACAAAGCAATTGAAAAATATGATTAAGAGCTGGAAAGGAGATACTTGCAGTTGCAACATCTGCAGATGATGTGTACACAGATTCATGTATATATTTACGTTTACATTATGTATCTTTACTTTGTATTGTAGATGGTCCGGGTGCGCCAAAATAAACTATGCACGTTTTGCAGGCCACAATAAATCGTACGCTGGACCGATTTTGAAGATTTATGACTTAATCGTTAGCAGAAAACCTGAATTAGATACTGGGAGTTTTGACAATTTGTTCATTTTCAGTTTTTAGAGCTAGAAGCGAGCTTCCTAAAATTTTAGTTTTCGAAAACACAGAAAACGATCAAAAAACATCGATCAAGTTCTCTAAAGAATCGACATGAATGGACAAAGAGAGAACTTGTTCGTGGTGATTTGCGAGTTAGAAATTGACCAATTGTAATCTGCTGTACAAGAGTTCGTACTAAACCCCCAAATCCCCCTGAAAACGTTTTCTCCGACTTTTCAAACGGGGATTCTTTTTTCTGACTCACCCGGTACAAAACTGTTACTATTGAAGAACGTTATCGCTCCAGAACAAAATTATTCCATACATAGAACCAAGATAGAACAAACAAAAGTGTTATGTAATAGCAGGAACCGTGTAAACGGGAGACTGATCCGTTACACTTTTACTTCGGATCCAACGATGTTCCGGTACAGTGTAAACTGGGTCTACGAATCTAATTTCGCAAATGATGATGGGTCTTCAACCTTTCATGTTTGGTCAGTACATGTTTGCGCGATAAGATATACTGTAAACATCGTACATGCACTTTGAGATATAAATGTTAAAAAAGCGTTAAAGTTCCCATATTTACATAGATTTCTTAGCAGCTTGAAGCAATGCCATTGCTAATGGATGAGACTGGCAAATCTGCCATGACATGCATCTGACACTACCACCCATGTGTGACAGCCTTCCTGTATCTACAGTCACCACTCGCCGTTGAGTATTCTTTGATACGATCTCAAGTGCTTGACTATCAACCTCTGTCTTACCAAAATGAGGTACATAGACACTGCTGTCGGTCAGAAGAATGTTTACATATGCACCCACTGCGGAGGAAAATCCACGCCAATTAGATTTCTTTTTCTTGCTTTTCTCCTGCTTGTCATCCATGCAAGGCATTTTAATTATAGTCAAGTCAGGGAAGGCCTCCTCCACAGCCTCCTTCACTTCCTCGTAATATTTTGCATCGCAGTAGTCACCGATAAGCAAGACGTTGGTATCGATGAAAGATACAACACCATCCGCGTGTCCGGTCGTATCTCTTGGATCCGGAATAATGGCCACCTTCATTCCAAGCTGTCTTTCCAGTTCTTTTTGCAGTGCCTGAAGAAAAAGAGATGAAAATGAAACGTCAAGTGAAAAGTCAATCTTGTACCGTATTCAACGTGCCTGTTGCGCTTATGGTCTCCGGTTGTGCCATGCTTGAAGATCTTATCCAAGAACGTTCCTGACTGCAACCTTTTAGACAGGAAAAGTATTATGGAAAACTAAAGCCTACTGCTTAGCTTTATTCTTGACTTGTATGGAGTCACATCGTGGACCAAAGTCGATACACGCAGATGAGGTCGTGAATTACAGACGAGATCGCAATTGCTAGGTCGGGTCGTTGCTAATGCTTGTACTAAACTTGAACATGGAATTTCAATCAAACATGGGATAATTTCAATTTAGACCGGAAGTGTCATTATTGATGAAGTCAGCGAAGGGCAGTTTTGGAACAAATGTGACCTACGGTATCTTACTAGTCGCTTGTCTCATTCATTTTTGAAACTACTGAAGTTGAACTGCACTTGATGAGACATTTCGAGTGATGCATAACTTTTTGCAGTTGGATTTACATCCCAACGTTTCTTCCATAAAGAGCACCTTTGCTGCATAGTACTGAAAGTTTCATCCGACCATACCAGCCACGATACCTTGATGATTTAATGCTATCGTAGAAGCTATGAGTTGTGGCAGAACGATCCTTTCAAACGTAAAGAAAATAGGCTTGCCTAGTGCTTGAGACAAGGCCTTTAAAATCATTTTTAGAAAGCGAATTGCATGATAGCCACGATAACGTGTATGTAATGCCTGTGGGCCACAAGCAAGCCAATCAGTTTTAGTTTTAAGGTTCAGTTTCATTTGATCATCAATCCATCCTGAATACAATATCAGCAATCCAGCAAGCACAATCTGTTCACCCAGTGGTGTAGAGCTAGATTAATAACTAGGGGGGCTCAGGTAGAGAGGTGGCACTAGGAAATTTGTTGGGGCCACGCCTTTTACTTTGGCGTAGAATGCACCTCCCAATATCATGCTTGCCATTAGCAACAAGAAAACCTTGATAGTTTTGTGACAACTGACAGTTATCCTACAAATCAGAGCACGAAGAAAATTTTTGAAGAAACATCCTTTTCTTTGGCTCAGAAGGCATCCCCTGACTCCATATTTACCAGTGCTAAAATGGAAGCTTTGATAACACAGTTCAATTATGTATAATCTCCTTCTAGCATTATTTGGCATTTCACGGAAAATTCTCACCGAACCTATACCCAGCCATTTCTCTTCCGTGTTAAAGGAATATCGAAGACCATTTTTCGAAACAAGTGGCGGGGGCACCCCATACCCCCATCCCCTTGCCNTAGTTTTGTGACAACTGACAGTTATCCTACAAATCAGAGCACGAAGAAAATTTTTGAAGAAACATCCTTTTCTTTGGCTCAGAAGGCATCCCCTGACTCCATATTTACCAGTGCTAAAATGGAAGCTTTGATAACACAGTTCAATTATGTATAATCTCCTTCTAGCATTATTTGGCATTTCACGGAAAATTCTCACCGAACCTATACCCAGCCATTTCTCTTCCGTGTTAAAGGAATATCGAAGACCATTTTTCGAAACAAGTGGCGGGGGCACCCCATACCCCCATCCCCTTGCCACTTATGATGTCTGTTTGCACTTCCTTTTTCTATTGTCATTTGCACTTGTATGTTTCTGAAGACATTTCGATGTAACATTAGTGCCATCCCATTTATGCTTATAAACATCAAGGAAGATGAGAGCTTGACAGTCATCTTGGTGCAAACCAAAAACCAGGATCTCTTCTTTAAAAGAATATAACATTACCTTGTTCTGTCATTTTTGTCATAATACACAAATTAAGAAAATCAAAATTTCTTCAGAATTACTAGGGGGGCTAGGGGGGCTAAAGCCCCCCAAAATTACGGAAAAAGTAACTAGGGGGGCTGAGCCCCCCTGAGCCCCCCAGCTCTACACCACTGTGTTCACCCCACTCACCGACCAAATTAGAATATGTTTCACGAAAGGTTTCACTTTAGAACCAACATGCTTTGTGAATATACACTTTTGTGGCCTCTTTGCTGTTACTATAGACTTGCTCGTCTATTCAGTGGACTATCAGCATTAAAATAAAATAATATAATTACTCCTGCAGGGCGTCGAGTTTCTCCTTCGCAGCGTCACATTAGTAGCTTACGCCCCCGCAGAAGTAATTATATTATTTCATGTTAATGCTGATAGTCTACTGAATAGACTTGGAGCAACTCTACTGTTACCATTATCTGATTATCATAATCCCTAAAAGTGGACTCCGAAAAAGACATGGCAAGTTCAAGGCATGCTTTTTGCAAAGGCACCTGTAACCACAGCGCCAATGTTCCCCCAGAGTGTATTTTCATTAGGGAAGTGACGGGGGCGGGGGTGTGTGGAAAACCTCTCTACACCCTAACCCTGTCGCATGAAAAATGCCCCAAAAGTATACCCTGTCAGTGTCGCTTTAAAATTTGTCAAAAATATATGTAATCAATTGTTACATTACAAGATAGCTTTAATATTTTCCTTTCGATATGATGCTCTGTCCATAATTTTCTTAGCAAATATAAAATCCTGTCCTACAATTTCTGTCAAAAAGACACCCTGCCCCATTGTTTTTACAACAAAAGGACGCCCTGTTGAGCGGCACATCCCATCCAAGTATAGAAGTACCCCCTCCGCTCCGGGTCGGAGGGCCCAAATTGGCGCTGTTCTTGCAGTCCCCATTTTGAGCTGTGTTGTTGGACCACAGAAGAGCATTGTGCATTGCAGAACTTTCCAAAAACTCCTCTTAAAGGAAACAAAGGAAAATACAAGAATCGAATCTCCTCCAGAAGGTGTAGTGGCGCAGTGGTGTAATCCTCTGACTTTGCAGCTAGAACAGCCAGGCGGAGTTTTTTTTTTTTTTTTTTTTTTTTTTCAGCGTCATGACAAGGGGTCGCGGACTCGATTAGGTCTGCTCTATTTCTGCGATCCCAGCGCTTGGCGCTGAAAAACGCAACTTCACCTTCACCTTCCCTATTGGCTTCTGAATCAAACAAATAAATTGTTCGAGGCAGATGTTTAGATATATCCTTTCTCTTCCCATTTATGCTCATGTTTTGTTCTTAAACCATAGTATTCGGTATGTCTGATTGGACCAATATCACCCTCTATGGCCCAATGTGACCCAAATTTTGTTGAGGGCTATATTTGTCCGGCCCTATTGTCCGGCCTTAGGGTCATATTGGTCCAAAAGGACATAAAGGTCGGGAACAAAACCATTTTTGGGATGCTCAACTAGCTAGCTAGCTACCTGGGTTTCAGAACAACTTTAGCAGTTTTCTTTGTTTTTGTTTATGACTGGACCGACCGGGCATAGAATTCCCTATGTCTGTAATCGCTGATTGCTTTGTACTTATTGGGTGTCAATCAAAAGTAGCGAATCCTACTGACTGCAACATTATCGGTCCTTGTTACGTACAGTGGCATTTTGCACTCTAAATGGTGGTTCATTAGACCATGGACTGGTAATGTTGAACGAGTTAAGTAAACAGAATGTACGCAAGGTAGCTGGCTTCGACCGCGGATACTGGATAGACAGAAGAACAGTAATTAGTTACCTCCTCATTCTTCTTTGGGTTATCGTAAATAAATCTGTCGCTCACAATTGCTTTATCAAATCCATTATCAACAAAATTCCCACCATCCAGCCTCAAAGCGTTCTCTTTGGCCCATCCTCCATATTTAGCCAACAGCTTCCTGAATGAGTCGTCAACCCAGCGCGAGTCTGACTTTTTGAGATAATCTGGTTCGTAGCGAAACTTCGCAGGATTGTTTGGCAAAACTAAGCCAAAATCTCTCATCCACAGATCAATAGGTTCATCTACTGGGAGCACATAAGCGTTGCCAAAATCAAATCTACCATATTTGTTACCAGTCGAATTGCTTGTGAACTCGGCTGGAAATAGAACTAAAACGTTATCCTTGTCCCCGGCCTTTGCTGCCAAATCTTTCACGAAATAAGCGATATCATCTCTGTTATTTTTGTAGTAGTCATCATCTGGTAGGGACACAACGATCAACTGCTTCTCAGCTGCCATGACAATACCTCTAAAAAGGCAAAGAAATAGGCCTAGGACGATTATTGCAGACGAAGACATTGTGAAATTTGTGACAGGAACAAAACTCCTTTGTTGACCTGTTGAGAAGTTTGAGATAAGAATGCGTGTTGATAACGGCAACCGTGTGAAATGAAATTTGTGTAAATTTTGAAATACATACATACCACTTGTTGACATGAAGTTAATGCTTTATAAGTACCAAATCAAAATCAGGCAAATAGATGATTCAAATTTTGGGCATTTTTTAAAACGCTGATGAAACAGGGACCTATGTGCACAGCCCTTGGAAGGGCACTTTTGGAACTTGATGGGCATCATTTTGAGGTAAGAAAATAAGAATAGGGAGCTTTCGAAAGACCTGGGAGCCTGACTTGGAGAGTATGTTTGTGTATTCCGTATTCTATTCTGAACTACTGCACGGAATAAAATAAAATTTTCCCTGTTATTTTTTTAAAATTTTCGTCCACACCTATACAACACACAATACACAACAAGTTTTCAGGCAATGGAGAGGCACTAACTCGCGCCTAATAAGGAGACACGGAAACTTTTTTCCGGCCAAGCCCTTTTTTCTTTTGGGAACGCCCTTCTGTGAATTGCTGAAAGGGTATTTTATGTTCGGAGGTCCTGGAGGCAACATAGGAAATTTACGAATCCATATTTCAAACAGGCTTGCTAAATCTATACGACAGGCCAAAAACACTTGTCAAGAGTATTGTCCTCACGAGTTCTCGTAGTTTAGATATGATTATATTATTGGCACTTTTCGTCTCACTGGACGTAGCACTATTAATGTCAAAAGGGCTGAACTTTCCAAAGTTAAAGTTTCTTGCATCGGAATCTCAGTGAATTCGTTTGCGATGTTTATCAACTCTGTCTTTCTGCAACATGTAGCACCCTTGTGTAACACCATTGATTGTGTGACTGAGGCGGTTGTTTGTTGATAGATCTTCACTCGCTCAAGGGCCTCTCACTGATGATGGTCAGTTTTCTACGTTATTATGATGAATAGAAAAATGCAACTTTTGGAAATTATTCGGGGGGGGGGGAGGGCCTAGCCGGCCTCAATAGCAGCTACGGATCTGATTTTTTATGGTGTTGTTTCCGGTAGAACATTTGTGGGAGGGTTGCCCTTCAGCACCCAGCACAGCAACGGTTGCTGGGATGTACTCACTTTGTCATACACTTGTTATCTCAGTTCAGCGACGGGGAACGTCTATATTGGAAACTTCGGCTACTAAAGATTTTGGATGTTATTGGAAGTCTCACTGAAGAGCTTGAAACAAAGGCTAGAAATAATTTCAACTGTATGATCGACAAGAGATACATTGATAAGACCGGTTGAGCCATTGAGCCATATGAATAGCTCAGGTAAAGAAAGAGTGGTCACTATGGAAATTTTGTTGCTAAGCAGGTACCAACAACGAACAACAAAACTGAACATGATTCACAGCCTGGGCCTGCTGCATGTGGCAGACAGACAGGAAAAGAGACATTAAGAAATAACAGTAAAGTTCGATTTCGAACAACTGCTGCAAATTTTCGAACACAGGTAAAAGATTGCCCAAGACAACAAATTCTAAATTATTTTGAACCTTCACTCAGTTAGGCCCAGTGGTAAACAACACACAACAATACCGATTTGCATGCAAAATAATTCGTTGTGTGAATACATACACTCACCTGGACTTCACTCTTTTCAGTTCAGTTTAGGATTTTCAGAAGGTTCTATAGCAAGAGCTGGTCAGTAATTGTTCTGTGACGAATATGCCATGAAAGATATCAATGAATTATCATAATAGCTGCCAGCAGCCATTTTATCAAGCAGTATTTACTAACAATTCGGCCTCAAGCATCAGCCTTCGGTTAACCTTTGCACTTAGCAGGTACTTTGACCTCTTCTGATCCCTTCTGATTCAATAACTTGAAACTCGACTTGAAACTCCTACTTAGAAATCGCTGCAAGGAGACATTGGGCAAAGGTCAAAGAGCTATCCTCAAGAATGTATACCTAGAATTTCAGGGGCAAGCAAAATCTGTTGAAAAATCAAAAAAATTATTTCAAAACCAGTTTGTGAAGAGTGCATCCCGGGGGGTGTACTTGACTTTAAATTGTACGGGGGTGTGCACTCCAAGAAAAAAAATTTTCACCCGGCTTTAGAAATTTTCCCTCGAAATTATAGGCGGCTTTAGAAAAAATCGGCAAAAAGCATATCCCAAAATGTAAAAATCGGCGAAAAGCATACCCTTAAAACGTAGAAATTGGTTAAAAACAATGAAATAACACGTTTGTTTTTTTTTTTTTTTTTTTTTTTTTTTTTCTTTTGATACCCGGCGTTAGAAAAAAGAGGCGAAAACGATACCCGGAAAGGAGTGCACATCCCGTCAGTAAAATATACTAAGTAGCCCCCCCGGGGAGTGCATTCTTATTTTCATAAGAAACAAAGGCCCTTCCAAGAAATTAAGAAACTCTACTGGTAGCAGTGATCAGAGGCAAGGCAATGTTGGAAGTTGAGGTACTTTTCAAGTTTTAATTAGATTAATTAAAAGACTTCTGATTGTAAAAGTAAACAACGAACTTCACGATTTTTCTCGAAAAGCACCGAAGGACTTGTGTAGTGAGTCTGGTACTGCCTTTACCAGTATGACAATTTGCCTTGTTGCCCTGTCTCGATGTATCAAGCTCATAAAAAAAGAAGACGCTTCTGCTTCAAACCGAGTGTGCGTGCGCTTAAAAAACGAAAAAACCCTATGTCGAGGGGCGCAAGCTCCTTACGATCCCATTGATCATAACTTGCAGAGAGGAAGCATGGGATATCTCAAAAAGCAAAGTAGAAGTCCTGCCAAGATGTAACCATGAAGAGGCTGATTCCAGAATGATATTGCATGCTTACTCAAATGACACACCAGTTATTGTTGTTGCCAAGGACACTGATGTATTTGTTCTAAGATAGGCACTAAATGCTAACTGGCTGACAAGCTTGGCACGTGACACGCTCTAAAACCAATCAATGGAACGGAAAACTGACCGGGAAATTTGAAAAGTCAAATTTAGGCCGTTTTTGGACAATTCTACCACCCTTCACCAAAAAATGATTGTACGGAAGGAAAATTAAGATTTAAAAAAAAATTCTTCGCAGACCTGTTCTCATTACTGTTCACGGGGGCTAAGAATTATCTCAAAATTTGCCATTTCAGTTTCAATTTTATCAATTTATACATGCTACACTTACAAGGAGCATCGTCTACTAAACTTGTTTACTTACTTAGTTATTAGTTAAATAGTTACTACTAAACTATTTACTTAACAAAACATGAATATGGAATAAATGTGAAATATAACAAGAACCCTAATGAAGAACTGAAGAAAAAACTAACAACAAAACAAGGGGTATATATGCGATGACTACAAATTACGGGATATTAGAGCTGGGATATTTCAGCGTAGTTTAAAATTTCCCCACTACAGTGTGGATTCAAGGTTTCCATTTAGGCCAAGATGATTTTCAGACAGTCTGAAATTGCAGCGTGCCTTCAAAGGGTACTGCGTGACAATGGCTCCCCTATGGCACTTTGTCCTTCAGGCAGTTTTTTGCCCGAACATATGGCTGATTTTGCCAATTTTTCCAACGCTAAGGGGCTGCCGCCCTCCAGCCCAACCGGCTCGTACGTTTATGGACAACTTTTAAGCTGAATTTTGTAAAAGATCTACAAGATACTGCAAATATTGGTGAAAGAATCAAGTCCAAAAAGTTTCTTCTTCTTTTTGATGTAATAATTAACCATTTTCTTTACATTCTCGTAATGTTTCTTTTGCTGGGATAGACACCTCTCATCCCAAAACCACTCAGCATCTTCGAACGAGAACAAATTACGATGCAACCCTTTCAAGTTCCATTTTCCACATTTTTCCGGACAATAATCAACTCCTGCTGAATAACACAAACCCTCGCGGATAAAGTCATCCTGGACACTTATCTCCGGTGCTTGTTTGTTAATGTATTCCCCTTTAACCATTCTATAGCGTAGATGAATAGATGAACGCGGAATTGGCACTTTCATTTCTGGTTTGATATNGCGGATAAAGTCATCCTGGACACTTATCTCCGGTGCTTGTTTGTTAATGTATTCCCCTTTAACCATTCTATAGCGTAGATGAATAGATGAACGCGGAATTGGCACTTTCATTTCTGGTTTGATATCATGGAAGTAATAATCGACCGGGACTTGACTTGGCACCCAATTCTGGCCATTCCAACTCCCATTAGGCCACATTTGCAGATGCCAAGAGTATTCATCTCTATGATACCACCATATATAATTGCACATGATACTAAATTGACAAATGCAATCTTTTTCTCCCTTTTTTCTCGTTGATTGCCAATGAATAAGATCTAAATGTCTATTTTGATTCTCACTAAGGCGTTCTCGCATCTCTTTCATATGGCTCGTTTTAATCATAAGAGGGAATGTGGACATGCACTGCACAACCTCTTTCAATCCCAGGAAGATCTCTGTCGTGTCTGGCCAACAAGGATATGGTTCCTCGCCGATTTTACCAATAATTATCGGTTTCTCATTGTCGAATAACAGATCAGGGGTAACCAAAGTGGTGAAAAATGTGTCTGTATCCACATAACCAATGTAAGGGAGATTTGTGCATTCATCAGGGTAGAACATATCCAAAAACATTCGAGATTTACCCCAAAAATGGTACGTTCTTGGGTCACCAGGATCACTGTAACAAATTTCTGGGTAAGGCCAATTATGTCTTATTTCTTCCCCAAATTTATGGTCTTCTTTGCTCTCGTTGTCCAACACAACCAACAACTTGGCTCTTTCAAGAGGGAAAAATAGTTTTAAGGTTCTAATAAACACGTCTTTGTACTCCTTGGTCCATCGCTCCTTTGCGCTCGACATGCGCAAGTAAATCGCAAATTCTGGTACCTTGTTCCAAGGGTTTTCAGTTTCACTGTCGCTCAAAGGGTTGTCTTTGTAGGCTGAAAGATTTGATAATATGCGTTTGTGAATTCGTGGCTCGAGAAACACGTATTCCATGTAAAAATGTATGTGTTTGTTGAACTGCCACATGCAAAAGCCAAGTACAATGAGGAATATTAATGCATTCTTCTTGCGTTTGTTCATGTTGTACAAGCTGATTGTGTTCCTCTTCTTACGTGATGTGGTACACAACGCCCTCTGTCCATTAACTTCCCAGCATCTAATCTCTAAATCCCACGACAAAAACTTCAAATCTTAATAGACGATACCGGAAAGATGGCGGACCTCATTTCACGCAATGCATGATAGGAATATGCCCCCTAGCAACGCATAGCTACCAAAATTTACGACAGCGATGTTTGTTTGCGTGCGTCGTAGGCATATAAATCAAGTATCCTTCAACAAAGCGACAATGCACTGAGAAATTGATAAAACACAATTTACGACTGCAGCATAAAATCTCTGAAGGCATGTTCTGTTGGGCATCTCAAGTCTGGGAAGTCTTCTGAACACGGTAGAAAGTCGCGGAGAAAAATAGTTGACAAAAGGATGCACATTCTGAACTGGAAATGAGAGAGTTCGAATGTTGTGTTCGGCCGAACAAATTGAAGCCACTGCAATGTATTATGCTTTTGTTATGCAAATCCTAGACTTATGACGATGAATCCGGTATCGTGTGAACGGAGCCTTAGGCTCCGTTCACACGATACCGGATTCATTTCGTATCGGATTCCCTCACCCAATCCGATATGAAAATTTGTTTTGTTCACATGATATCGGATTAGTTTTCATACCGTTTGTTTACATCCTGTTCACACGGATGCGCTCCGCTCCGCACTGCGTGGCCTAAACAATTGTTCTTCTGCGTGGCTATAATATCTATTGTTTTTGCTATTCTTTAGCATAATTGTCCATGACAAAAGGCTCTCAGGCTACAAAAGCCTCCAGGTGGCTATTGTTTCAGAAAACAATACACAAATCTTAACTTGAGTTTGCGGAGCGAAAAGCGTATCGGATTCATGCGTTCACACGGGCGTATCGGATTGGGTTGTTGCCGTGTGAACAAAACGCCTATCTGGTATGAAAAGTAATCCGATACGAAGTGAATCCGATATCGTGTGAACACCACCTAAGAAAAAAGAATTTGCAATATTTCATTCTATTTTCGAATGTCAGGGTCTCTTCAACATCTTTCTCATCAGTAAAGGTAAACAAGGAAATTTCCTTAAACTGAGGAATCTTTTGAGGAATTTGATTTTTTGAGGAATTTCTAAAGAATTTTGAGCATTTTCGAGAAAATGAATAGTTTTTAACACAGAACATGCCAGTTGATGATTTTAAACCATTATGTAAAATACAGTTTATATCACTTTGATCGTCCGTTTGGCCTCAGTAGGCAGGAGCTTTGTTGAAATTAATCAGTTTTCGTCCTGAAAATTCAAATAAAATCATGATGGCTGTAGCCTACCCCATCGCGGCAAAATGCACAAAATGCCACGAGATGAAACCAAAATTTCAATGGTTTGTAAACTTTTCGATTGTGAAAAAACCCTTTATGTGTTGACGTAATTTTATGTGTTGAAAAATTGTAAAAGCACACTATCTTATAACAAAAACAGGAATTTTCTCGAAATCTGAGGAGATTTTCGTGACATTCTGAGGAATTTTACATGAGTCAAAGTGAGTGCCCTGATCTTGTTGAAAATCTTGACGAAACCACGAAAACAACTCAGGTCACTTCATCTTGACATCGTAGGAAAACAAAACCAAATCTGAAACCTACCCTGGGTACCAGCCTCTCACACAAAAAAACAGAGATGATGGAATCTCTGTTTTTATGTTAGAGAGTCTGGTACCCAGGGTAATCTTAACCGAACTTATTTATAAAACAAGTCTAGTCTATATAAAGACGACTTTTCCTTTGACGCTGCAAAAGTCTGAATAAATGTTGATATACACTTTGCATTATGCATGTGTCATTTGTACTGTATACTCTCTCAATGTTTCACTTACTAATCAACCATTAGTGAAATATTGAAGAATGTATGCTTTTTAAAAAGAGACGTTGCAAAAGTCTGAACAAATGTGTGTGCATTGTTTGTTTGTTTGTCTTGTTATGATCAATTTATCACAAAGAAGTGAAACATTAAAGAATGTAATTCTTCTCCAACATTTATGCGAGCACTTATGCTGCAAAAATCTAAACAAATATTGATATACTATTGCAGAAATGTGAACAAATGTTGATGTATACCAGGTGTCCCAAAAAAGTACTCCCGTTTTATCAACAAAATTCGATTATGAAAAGTATCATGAAATGCTCTTTTTCTTTTATCTCTTTAAAGGAGATAAGATATTTTTTCTCGTTACACAAAGGGAAAACTTTATTCTGAGCTATCTAAAATCTTGCCTATGAGTCAAGCCAGCGTATTGAGTTTTTAAATATAGACATCGGAACAGGGAGGGGGCCTTGGGGGCACGTGTCCCCTAATATTCCGCAATAAACAAAGAATTGCCCGTTTTATTTCAGGAAATGCTCCTTAATGCCTTTAGCTTAATCTAATCCATATGGGCTTTTTTCGAGCTACCATTTATAGGGGGGGGGGGTACTTTCCGCCCTCCCTCTGAAAACTGCCTTAGACTCATCCGAATTCAATACAACTTGGCACAGTTATACCGGGTAACACAAAAAAAGGGACCCAACGCAATCTGTTACACCAGGTGACCCAGAAAAAAGTGACCCAAAGTAATCTGTCACAGAAAATTAAGTAAGTGGCAGATTGAAATGTTTCAAATGTTGTTCTGTCGCTAAAAGACTAGCCTATGCTATGAATATTTTT
>REGL01000487.1:31163-43489 GCA_004194395.1 Aurelia aurita complex sp. Pacific | reverse complement strand
CCCCCCCTCTGAAAACTGCCTTAGACTCATCCGAATTCAATACAACTTGGCACAGTTATAGAACAGGTAATTTGTAGCTCGTAGCTTAATTTGGGTGTGGCTGCCACGTCTTGTGACGTCACAGTGACGTCACGAAGCTGAAAATCTGTGAAAATCAGGCTTCCAAGTTGAATTCAAGTTTAATGAAGTTTTTGCATGAACTTTATGCAGTTTTTGGTTCAGTTTGTCAACATATGTGATGATAAAGTATTATTTGATTGAAAATAGCGATTTTGGAGTGATATTTTGGCAGAAATTAGCCGATTCTTCTGACGTCATTTGTGCGATGAATCTATTCTATGTAAAAAGAGACCAAAAGATCCTGCAAAATGGTGATTATCTATGACAAATGTATCATTAGAGTGTTTTTCATTGAAAAAGTTTGAAAAAACTTGAAAAAATTGCTAATTAGTCCAAAATGGCGGCCTAAATGACGTCATTATCAAAAAATGCTGACATCATCAAATTCCAGAAATTCCGGTATCAAATTGAAGCCCTTTGTTTGCTGATTCATTTGCTGTATAATACTTCATAATCAGATCAAATGATTCCATTGAAATCATTGAAAACAATGAATTTGCTGCTACCTCCTTCCAAATATGGGCATGTCACGTGACCTGTGAGTCCTATTGTTCAAAAATTTTGTCACCAAAATGTGGCTAATAGATAATTAGTAAAAGTCAGGGAGGCTAGGGGACATAGCAAACGTCGTTTAAAAACGTGGCAAATAAAACCTTGAGGGGGGTCCATGTGGATTAGGGTTAATGAAAAAGAGTCCTTGTAGTCTTTTGCCCCGCCCCCACGTTAAGATGCTTCCTATGGCCCTGTTGAATTATCATTAGGCCACTGCTCCCTGAATATATATAAAAGCAATAACATTGAAAACTATCTAGTTTTATTGCCAATATGTTCTGTTTGGTTCAGTAATTTACCCAGCTTTAATCGGCCATTCCTAACAGGGATTATTTTTACTGACTCACCCGGTAGTTTGGGGTTTGCGCTCTTTGCTAACATTTGTGACCAAATTATTGTGGCAATCGTCGGTGCTCTTTGCACAATGTCTCAAAACTAGGCAGAAATGAAAAGAGTACAAATTGATAATTTTAAAACCAATCACAAGATCCGCCATACTAAGAAAATAATGTGGTCCTTGATCTACTAGCCTGCGTGCAGACTCTACTGATTCCCGAACCTCACTTCTCTTCAAGGAATCAGTAGAGTCTGCACGAGTACTTTTTTGGGGAAACCCAGTATTTTGCATAGCAGTGAGTAATTTGTAACACCACTTAGTCATGAATGAATGAAATATTAAAGAATGCGACCCTTCTCCAAAAGCAACTTTACAAAAGTTTGAACCAGCGTTAATATAGATTTTGCATTGTGCATTTAACAGTGTGTAATTTGTAAAACCAATTAGTCATAATCATGAATACATGTAACCCTTCTCCAAAGCAGCCTTACAAAAGTTTGCACCAGCGTTAGTGTATATTATGCATAGCGTCTTTTGCAGCTTGAAGCAACTCAGCAGCAAGTGGATTGGACATACTGATCTGCCATGACATGCACCTAATGCTGCCACCCATGTGTGACAACCTTCCCGTATCTACGGACACAGCTCGTCTGTACGTGTTCTTCTTGACTATTTCCAAAGCCTTGCTGTCGAGGATCGCTTTACCAAACTGAGGCACGTACACACTGCTGTCGGTCAGAAGAATGTTGACATATGCACCCACTGCGGAAGAAAATCCACGCCAATTTGGCCTCTTTTTCTTGCTTGTATCTTTTTTCGCACCCATGCATGGCATTTTGATGATTGTCAAGTAAGGGAAGGCCTCCTCTACAGCATCCTTAACCAGCTTGTAATATGTTGCATCGCAATAGTCGCCGATCACCAAAACGTTAGTGTCAATGAAAGATACAACACCGTCCGCATGTCCGGTTGTATCTCTTGGATCTGGAATGACTGCGACTTTCATTCCAAGCTGCCTTTCAAGATCTCTTTTCAGTGACTAGAGGGGTGAAGAAATGGCAAATAGTGAGATATATGTCATCTGAGTCAAATATGTCAAAGCATTTGTCAGCATGTAGTTTTGCAAGAAGTCATCCAATTTCTTGAAAAAATGATTATTGTATTTTGTAACTAATTACCATATGTAGGTATGAAAATTGGTTGGCAAAGACCGGTCGCTCGCTTTCAAATTACTAGCAATTTTTAGGTTGTGAACAGCTAAATGGAGTTTGTTCTGTTTCGAATTTTTTCTCGGCCGTTCACAGGTAACATTTTTTGAGCGTCTCTTACCCAGGGTAACTGGCTATGCATTTTTTTGAAAATGCTTCATTTCAGAATCCCGCAAAGCAGGTCTAAAATGCTCGATTGAATTTACTAACAATATAACTTCGATTTGTCGGTAAAAATTGGGGGCTAAGCTAAACTACATTTTGGCAGCATTATGCAGTCTAAGCAAACAAAATGCCTATTTTGGCCAGGCCTCTCTTGTTCATAAAAGAGATTCAAAATTTTTAGAGGGACTTGACATAGTTAAAAGCTGGCCCAGGCCAAGATTATTGTCTTTGAAAACTTTGGCACTTATCGTTTCATTGTGCATACCTATGTCGACCCCCCTGGGGGTATATATAAGATGATATACCTCTTGAACCGCTGTGGATGTACTCCCTTCTGCATTCTTTTTGATGAACCTGTGAGTGACAATTGCTTTATCGATACCATTGTCAACAACGTTTCCACCATCGACCTTCAATGAACTCTCTTGATCCCATCCTCCATATTTAGAAAGCAGTTTCTTGAAAGAATTATCCACCCATACAGAATCTACTTTCTTGAGATAATCCGGTTCGTAGCGGAACTTCACTGGATAGTTCGGCAAAACAAGGCCAAAATCTCGCATCCACAGATCAATTGGTTCCGTAATAGGGAGCACATAAGCTTCCCCAAAGTCAAACCCACCATATTTTTCACCAGTAGAGCTGACCAGAAACTTCTTAGGAAAGAGGACCAACACGTTATCTTTATCTGCGGCTTTCGCTGCCAAATCTTTAACGAAATAAGCGATATCATCTCTGTTGTTTTTGTAGTAATCGTTGTCTGGAAGGGACACAACAATCAACTGCTTTTCTGCCATGGCAACTATTTGCAAGCAGAAAGCAAGGCCTAGAAGAAGGCAGCTTCTGGTGAGCAAAGACATTTTGCAAGAAATCTACGAGTTTGACCAATGGTACCTGGACTAATGCGACCCAGATATGCTTTGAGGATCCTTAAATACAACCCGCTTCCACTTACCTGATGCTGTGAGAAATAAACAGCATCGGATATGTTAGCTGTTTCAATAAAAACTCAAATCAAGTTCATCTGAATTCGCCCTGACAAGATTTTATTTGGACAATAGGCCTGGAGACTGATCGATGCAGGGAACAATTTTTGATCAGCTGCTTATGTATCTAGGCTACCAGTCGAAGCAACAATAATCTTTGATTGCTATGTGGAAAGTATTTTTAGCCTGTATAGCAGTGAATGCCTTATGTGAAGGCTGTGAAGGTGATTGGCTTTGAGCATTTTTGTTGCTTGTTGATGCAAGGATATTTTTTTTGATCAGCTGCTTTTGTATCTAGGCTACCAATCGAAGCAACAATAATCCTTGATTGCTATGTGGAAAGTATTTTTAGCCTATATAACAGTGAATGCCTTATGTGAAGGTGATTGGTTTTAAGCATATCTGTTGCCTGTTGATGCAGGGAAAATGTTTTGATCAGCTGCTTTTGCACGCAGGCCACCAGTCGAAGCAACAATAATCTTTGATTGCTATGTGGATAGTATTTTTAGCCTGTATAGCAGTGAATGCCTGTTGTGAAGGTGATTGGCTTTGTCCTAATACAGGGTGTCTCAACAATTGTTCGACGTTTAATTAAACATTAATAAATAGCGACAAAATGAGCAGATTCCTCGATAAGATGACCATGTCATCACTGTCCCTAAGATCTTAAATCGATTTTAGACACTATGTTAAAGGCGGTGTTCCGGCCGAAGCCTTGCTAGGTAAACACGATTTAAAATGCTTCCAATATAGTTTGTTTCCAGTTTAATTTTCAATAAACTTTACAAGCAGTGGAATATTAATAAAGCTTATTTCTGAGGCCGAAATCATAAGAACATTCTCACAAGAAACAGCGCGCGACCTCGTGCGCAGATCTAGGGACCTGGGGCGAATGTCTCGCTTTGATACTGGCCTCGAATTGCTTCGAGTTGCGAGCGGGAAGCTTGAAACTATTCAAAATAAATCTAAAGAAACATTATTTGCATAGTCTGAATCGTATCATCACAACTAGACTCTTGCAAATACGCAAGAAAATTCATTGATTTCGAGCATTTAAAGGTCAAGTTTGTGCAAAGAACTGCAGACTGAATCAGATATAGTTATAGCGTTCGGCAGCTTATCAATAGCGCGATAACTACAGCCATGCAATTAGTCTAGCCCCNGCGCGCGACCTCGTGCGCAGATCTAGGGACCTGGGGCGAATGTCTCGCTTTGATACTGGCCTCGAATTGCTTCGAGTTGCGAGCGGGAAGCTTGAAACTATTCAAAATAAATCTAAAGAAACATTATTTGCATAGTCTGAATCGTATCATCACAACTAGACTCTTGCAAATACGCAAGAAAATTCATTGATTTCGAGCATTTAAAGGTCAAGTTTGTGCAAAGAACTGCAGACTGAATCAGATATAGTTATAGCGTTCGGCAGCTTATCAATAGCGCGATAACTACAGCCATGCAATTAGTCTAGCCCCTACCAGTACAGAACAAAAAAACCCAGCATAGATAAGGCTATTTGCTTAAACACTAAGAACTAAAATTTTGCAAGATAACCTTTTTCTCTTCAACTAGCTACCATACACATGTTTATGATTACAAAAATTTTATGTATCTGATCTTAATCGGCCTTAATTAGGATATAAATCTACACTTGAATGTCTGACCGCAATAAATGACGCCATAATGCATAGCTGAAAGTATGTAAAAAGTGCTCAGATGTGAAGGCTGTCTGAGGATGTTGAATATGGACCCGAAAGCATCTATGCTTTCATGGAGCGAAATGAAGTTTTCAAAATGACCAATATCTACTATTCCTTTGCACCCATTTGCAATTTTAGACCATTGGATACGAAAATCATGAAATTTGAAACTATTTGATACTACAACATATACCTCGGATTTTGGTACAAAAACAGGGCCAGATGTCGGCAAAATATATATTTTAAACATCATGCACTAGTGCTATTGGCAATCAAAGGTGTCAAAAAATAAAAATTGAATTGTCCTTTCTTCAGCCTTCGTTCAAACCAATTTGATTTTTCAAGATCTTAATATTGTACTAGGTCTACTAGAAGGTCAGTGATCTCCAGAAACTTAAATTGGCCTTTCAGGAGTACTTGAGTAAAATTCTGGTGGTGAAATAACCGATATATTTACCACAGCAGCTCTCTAATAGGAGCTCCTCTTTTTGGCCACCCAGCAGCAGTTACTGGTGAGTCAATAAAACAATCTTGGTTTGTAAGGAAACTGCTCTTGAGATATTCAAGCAATAATATTGGCAAATATGTTGTCAAATAGTGAATATATATTCAAATGAATTCAGACGTACCTGACTAACATGGGCATCTTCGTTCTGAATTTATGAACGATTATCTCGAGAGAGCCCTTCAAGAAACATTCAAAATCGGCATAAATCCTTTCCATCTGCACAATCTAGCACATGATATCCTCTTGGGAGGATGAAATTCGGATGCTCCCAGGGATGATATTTTTACACTCCAAAAGGGATAACACTTGCTAAAGCATGTAAAAGTCATTGATGCACAACAGATGTATCAGGAAAATTTAATCGTCATTTTGTGTGCAGTTTTTAATGGCTTCTTGAAGGGGCTTTCTCAAGAAAATCCTTGATGATTTCAGAACGGAGTGGCCGTTTCCAGTCAGGTAAATACAAAAATTTAAATGAACACGTTCAAAATCAAATGCATATTTGCAAAGGATATTGCTTAATATCCAGAGAGCGGTGACCTCATCCGGTATTTCTTCATTGATTCCGTAAAAAGCGTCCATATACCCTCTTTTAACAACCCTTCAGGCAGCCATTACTTATTGAATACATATTACACATCCACATCATGCATCTCAAGATAAATTGACTACTTGTCACCAGTGTCACATATATTTCATTACAATTCTGGTATGTTTCAGAACTACATCTTGTTCACTTCTGAATGTGATGGTGGGGCAGTTCCAAACGCAGACATTCCTTGCCCTTGCATTCCAAACTGAGTTGCCGCAAACGGTGGCGGTGCAGGGGCAAAGCCTTGAGATGGAGCACCAGCCTTCATGAACCACCAACTATGAACATCAATAGGGTAGTCTGGACGACCTTGATCTTCTACCCGCCATTTTGATGATACATCTGCAGAGATGATCAAGAACCACCCCATGCTGGCCAGAAGTTTCAGGAGGTAAAGCAGCAAGACACGCCCATGCGCACCATCATTCCCAGTCATACCATACGACCATGGGTTTTGATTCAGCTTCATCTCTATGCTTGCACCATAAGACCATTCTTGCGAAACTCCAAATAACCATAGCCGCTTTACTTCTGCCACGATAGCATTAACAACATCGCTTGGGGCATTTATGACTCGTATCCTGTCTGTCCAGTTTAGCGAAAGGCAAAATATCGGCACAGACATTGGGGCTGTCCTCTGAAATGTAAAGAAGCTCTTGTCGTTTGTTCTCCGGGACAAATGAATGGCAATTTGTGGTCTCCATCCAATACTCCACAAGCCTTCAAAGATCTTGCATATGAGTAAGCGTGAGTCGACAGCCATTATTCCATCAGCCGACCAAGGGGTGCCTCTCAGCTTAAACTCATATGCATTAAAGTTGTGTTTTTCCTGCTGTATCCCTCTGATCCAGGATTGGACGATCATCTTCTTGACACAATCTGTAGCATTTTGAGGTGCATCAACACATCTCAAGCGATCATTCCCATTCAGACTGAGGACAAAGCGAGCCATCCTTGAGTCATCTGCGACGACATCAGGATCATATCTGAAAAACAGCGTATCCGCCTCATAGCTGAACAGCTGCGAGTTCGCCGTGGATCTTAACTTACTGCTGCCATACAGTTTCCATTGCTTCATATCCAACTCATTGATCAATGCTTTGATTAATGTCCTCGACTGAATGTTTTCCGATGCACCTCCTATGAACTGCCTCCAAGGGTTACCACGCAATTTAATCTCCAAGCAATCACCAATAAATTTGGTCTTTTGAATCTCCTTAGGCCAATTCCTTTCCACAATCCCTTTCAACATTTCGTTCATGCCAGAAGAAAAATTAATCAGTTGGAGGCTGTCTGAGCTGCTTACTACAATGCATGCAAAATTGAGCTGGGCGGATACCGTCTGTTCTCTGTGGAATATCCATGTGGTTAAACCAATAGTCATTGATAGATCACTTGAAACTAGCAACTTGCAGCCAAAGTTGTACAACTTATAAAGCAACTGGGTAGCAAGTTTCTTTGCTTCAATTGCCTGCTCGGCACTGGACATATATGAGAATGGATTACCTTTCAACTTGAATTCGCGTACAGTGCCAAATTTTGTCATCTCCTCTTGTATACCTAAAAGGCAACGAACATCAATCTTATTAGGAACCAGCCATAAAGGATCTGGAACAGCGGGTCAGAGGGAATATGGATTGGCCATAACATCAATTCCAACACACTTGGATATCAAATATTTGGATATAAAAAAGAAGAAAAATTAATCAGTTGGAGGCTGTCTGAGCTGCTTACTACAATGCATGCAAAATTGAGCTGGGCGGATACCGTCTGTTCTCTGTGGAATATCCATGTGGTTAAACCAATAGTCATTGATAGATCACTTGAAACAAGCAACTTGCAGCCAAGGTTGTACAACTTATGAAGCAATTGGGCAGCAAGTTTCTTGGCTGCAATGGCCTGCTCTGCGCTGGATATATACGAGAATGGATTACCTTTCAACTTGAATTCGCGTGCAGTGCCAAATTCTGTCATCTCCTCTTGTATACCTAAAAATGCAAGAAATATCAATCCTATTAGGCACCAGCCAGAAGGGATCTGCAACGGTGGGCCGGAGGGAATATGGATGCGCCATGAAATAAATTCCAGCAAACTGGATGGGCTGTCAAATATTTTTTGCAGTTTTGGGCTGGACATGAAGCGGATATTGAATACAACATTCAACGTACAAGCTAGAAATTTCCAGCACTTAAATCTTTCTTGAAAAGTACAAGCTCTTGGCTTAATACTTGTCCCCACTCGCTATTATTTCTTTTTTATTCAATATAATTTTTTTACAAACAAAGTACTTAACACACTACGTACGAGCTACTTTACTACACTACAAGGGCGATACCACGGAGTGCAAGAGACCATGACAACTCCGCAGTCATTAACATAGAGCACGTGTAACTAAACTAAAATTAAATGTACAGCTACGAAAAATACACATGAACGATTTCTACTGATAAATACTAAGGTTCGTTTCACATTGTATGTCGAGCTAACTTTGGGCAATCAGATCTTTTTCAAAGAATAAGTGAAGTGGAGATCGATTATCAAATAGCAGATTGCAAACTAGCTATTCTGAAAAACATCAACCAAAAACAGGCATCAATCGAAAGACCTTGAAGAGTTGAGTCTCAATTCCAAGAGAAATTTGAAGTTTTCTTTTCCATAAAAGGTGTTTTGTCGCTTGGTTGGTTGGGAATCATCATAGCACCCAGCAACTATTTTTTTATTGTATATGGATGGACATCAACTTCATGCCATCTAAAAGCGTAAGGGCCCCTGATTTTAGCCTGCGCGCAGACTCGACTGGTTACGCCGAAGTAAGTTTAGTTGAATTGAAATTTGATGGTTTTTTCAATTCACCTCACTTCACTTCACCTCACTTCACAATTCACCTCAATTCACCAATCAATTCAATTCAAATACCTTGGTGTTCAGGTTGACCATCAACTTAAATGGACATCTCAATTGGCCCTAACAACTAATAAGATCTCTAGAGGTATTGGTGTGCTTCGTTATGCCAAGCAGTACCTTCCTATTTCAACTGTCAAGACAATGTATAAGAGTTTAGTGGAGCCTTACTTTAGATGTTGCTGTCCTGTCTGGGGAAATGCTGGGGTGACTGCCATTGAAAAATTGCAGAAACTTCAAAATCGATTTGCAAAACTCGTCACCAACAGTCCATTTGATGCTACTGCTTTACCAGTTATTCGGGCGCTTAAATGGCCGACTGTCAGGGAGCTTATTGATTTTGAAGCTCAGAAAATGGTCTTTAAATCCCTCAATGGGGACGTGCCTTGTTACATGAAAGACATGTTCACGAGAGTCAACAACTCTACCAGTCGTTCTCTTAGAAACGCCGAAGTCAATCTCAGGTTGCCATTATTAAAATCGGCAGGGGGGCAGAAATGTTTCGCGTACCGAGGCGCCAAGCTTTGGAACAGTCTTGGCCCTGAGATCCGAAATACTTCAACCCTGAGAGCGTTTAAAAAGAAGGTGCAACCATGAATTTCTCACCAAATCTTTTCTGTTTTCTTTTATTTATTTATGACAATTTGTAATTAGTTTAGGTTTAGGTTTAGGTTTAGGTTTTATAGCAAATGTCGTTTTTATTGTAAATTAATAGTTATTTGTAAGTTTTTAGCATGGCCCCCTGTAAATCAATTATTATTATTGAGGAGCTACCATGGGTAAAAAAGATAAAATGAAATGAAAATGAAATGAATTCAACTAAACTTACTTCGGCGTAACCAGTCGAGTCTGCGCGCAGGCTACCTGATTTCAAGTCTGAGGCCCCGTTCACACTGCTTCGTTTTTGTTAGTATCCGTTTTTGTGGCATCCAAGCTTGCTCCGTTTTTGTACAAAAACGGAGGGAAAAACATCCGTTTTTGTCCGTTCACATTGATCCGCCTGATAACAAATACGGAGAGAAAAACCTCCGTTTTTGTGCGTTCACATTGCTCCGTTTTTGTGAAACTCATTGTTAAATATTGGAGCGTTTTCAAAAACCTCCGTTTTTTGCGTTCACACTGATCAAGTGCGTTTTCAAAAACCTCCGCTTTTGTGGATATCCACTTTTGATAGCGTTGGAGCGTTTTCAAAAACCTCCGTTTTTGTGCGTTCACACTGATCAAGTGCGTTTTCAAAAACGTCCGTTTTTGTGGATATCCACTTTTGATAGCGTTTTCGAAAACCTCCGTTTTTGTGGCATTTTTGTGCGGATCAGTGTGAAAACTTTCACAAAAACGGAGGTTATTTTCTCCGTTTTCGTACAAAAACGGAGCAGTGTGAACAGGGTCTGATAAATGACTCTCAGGGACTCCCAGCTTTCCCAGTTTTCTCACCTTTCCGAATTCTTACGATTTGAGGATTTTAAGACTTTCCCGACTTTCCCGGCTTTCCCAGCTTTCAGGGTATACTCCAATCCCAGCTTTCCCAGCTTTCTGGGTTTTAGTTTCCCAGATTTCCCAGCTTTTGAATTCCCAGATTTATAGGAAAACTGGGGAAATCCCAGCTTTTATGTGGATTCCCAGCTTTCCCAGCCTTATTCCCAGCATTTTTCATACGGGAGATCCAATTTTATGATATTCTGGTTGATATTCTTTAAACTTTGATACGTTGGTAGCAGATATTTATGTGAGCATTTTCAGCACGCTTCAGACATTTTCAATTCTTTCAATTTTTGCTGTTCAAGACAAATTTGCTCATTTTCAAACTGCTGTGAATTTTTGTTGCCAACAGATAAACACAAAATTTAAAAAGAATTGGAAAGCCAAGAGTCAGCTTTCTATACATGCATATCATTTTGTGATGGAAAATATTTCATTTTAAGCAAATTTCCATCAAATTTCCACTGTGCCTCAGCCCTCTAGTAATGATGCTTAAAAATGAAGAACTTTTTGCTTATCTGCTCACAGATGTCAACTTTCTTTGGGTCAATAAAAAGCATGTAAACATTAAACATTTCAATTTCAATGAACTGGAGCTGCAAACACTGGGATACTAATCTTTCAAAGATGATTCAACTTAAACTGTAACAAGGGAACTGGAAATTTTCAAAGTTCTATTCAAGATCGGTGGCCTCTTTTGTTTCTTCTCAGTGAATTAAAAATAGGTTTCCATTTGGAATAATTTCATTTTAATTTCATTTTTGCATTTTACAATATTTATACAGGTTAAAATAGATTTCATATATAAAAATGTTTTTCAACCTGACCTGTTTAAACGAAAAACCTAAGCACTAAAACTAAGAACAAAAAGAAATTTACATGCCTACAAAACTAAGACTATTTATAAATAAAAGTTGTCCCCGTCTATTGCTGTTCTTTGAAGTTTTTCAGGGAGGGTGCCAATTTTGTCTCTCTTTCTAGGTTGTTCCACAGTTTTGCACCGCGATAAGAAAAAGCCTTTTGGCCATTGATAGTTTTTAGGAGCGGTATCTTAAGATCAGTTTCTGATGAGCGCAGAAACCGCTCTCTACCGTCCGAACATTTTATGAATAATTTGTTCAAGTACTGATATTTGACCAGCCAAAATTCTCAATTATCGGAGCAGCAGAAGCATCGTATGGGCTGCTCGTTACAAGTCTTGCAGCTCTACTTAGGATCTTTTGCAAGGCGTCAATTTTTGATTCACTACAGCAGCCCCAAACGGAACAACAGTAACTCAAATGGGGCTCAACAATTCCTCTATACATTTTGTCGAGTACATCAGATGGAAGATATTTCTTAGAATACTTAACGAGGGGTACTTCGGGGTTTGCGGTATTGCGGTATCGGGCGTAAATTTTGTGCGGTAATGACGGAAAAAACTTGTGGTATTGCGGTATCGTGCTTTCGCAGCGCGGTATGCGGTATTGTACGAAAATTAACATCCAAATTTCATGTAATGCCATTTTCCTGTTGAAGAACAAGCATCTTCGAGACGAATTGATAGAGGAAAGAAAAACGAAGGACAGGGAGGCCCCTTATCTCTCTCTCCTTGTGCCTGCTCCACCTGTTCAACCTTGAAAAGGTACCTGTGGAGGAGAGCGTGCAACATTTTTATCTGAAGAAAAATAAGCAAAATATTGCACGAATCAAAACTTCAGATGTGGGCAAATCACCCATATTTTCAAATCAGGCAATCCGACGATGTTGGACAACTTTAAGCCTATCACGGTAATTCCTGC
>REGL01000486.1:178358-196886 GCA_004194395.1 Aurelia aurita complex sp. Pacific | reverse complement strand
AATATGATTACAATTAAAATCTATTTAGATTCTTACCATACTTAGCAACTTCGATTTTGACTTCTGTTGAAACACCCTGAATGAAATGAATTCTGAAGTTGTGACTATAGGAGATAGTATAAATACATGGAATTGACTAAAGCTGTTGTATATCGGTAGAATATTTCAGTATGTGCACAGACCAAACCAAATCTTTTGTATGTGTATCTAAGTGCACTGTAGCATAAATACTTTAGACTGTGTCATACATTTCCCTCAGGTAACTGATTTCATTACAATAAGCTAAAAATAAACAAGCACTCTAACAATATTTCTCCCAGGATTTTAGGTTTTGAGCTGTTTCAAACAGACCTTTCAGCTAGTCTGCAAAAAGGTCTAGAGCCAATGGTATTTTCTTATATTTGGAAGAAATCTGAAGAATTTTCAAATGTAGACAGCAAAGATCGAAGCTTGAAGGCAGCTCAATCGAGCATTTCGTAAAAAATCTACCTGGTGTCCCAGAAAAAATAGTAATGTTTAGAAATTCACCAAAAATTTAGTATTGAACCTTTGATAACATTTTCTTTATGAGGTGTTTGTCAAAGACCCAAAAATATTCATAGATGATCAAATTGTTGCTTTTGATACAGCAAGGTAGAAAAGTTGCACGTTAAAAAACCTTATTTTGAGCTATGGTTTTTAAGCAAAATACTCAAACTTGCCTAAGAGTCAAAATCTTCAGATTTCTTATTATCAGTGAAGTCTTCAATGAAATTGCGCATTTCATTCGGTTATTTATGACCAAATTAGAAGCTTTACATGCCACATAAATTGATCTGCCAATCATCGATACTTTTTGCAGTATGATCCAAAACCATGTAGCCTTAAAAAGAACTAAATTTGCTCATCTTTATGCCCATTATACTATCAGTTAAATTTTGAAAATAATTTGGTTCTTGTTCTACCTGAAAAAAGAGAAAATTGAAGATTGGCCGTGTAATCAAATATTGGTGATTTTTCAAATAGGAGTACTCTTTTTGGGACAACCGGTATTGAATATCGCTGTCGCTTGATTGAAGCTTTTTGTACAGGGTGTCCCAAAAAATTTGTGCCCTGTTTGCCTAATGATTGCAAAATGGCAAAAGATTATCGCTAAAATTTCATATGATGTTGCTCTTCAAATGTTCAAATAAAGTTTATTGCCATCCCGTAAAAATCCGTTGAAAAAGTTTCTGAAATTTTTGGTCATCATTCATAGTACTAGTTTTTTATAAACCAGTTTCTTATAAAAAGCGTGCACATAAATTAATGCAACACCTGTAATGTAACACCTGTAAATTAATGTAGCACTCTGCTATTTAATGAGAGAACACCTGCGAACTGCTTTTCTTTCATAAAGCTAGTTCAAATTTCGCAAAAGACAAGTTTTAGAGATATACTTTGAATCTGTCTGCAGAGATCGAGGCCTGTTGTCTTTAGCTATTGTTCTAGAGAGTTACCATCGTTACATTTCTACGTGAAAATGACCTTTCGCATAAGCGAGCACGCCAACAGCTGTCCCCGCCTTCCACTCAATTTCAATTCTTCATTTCTCCAAAAGTTGCATGTTGAAAATTAGGTTAATTAAGTGAGCTCTATTAGTTATGTGTATGTGATGCGATGCTTAATGGAAGGTAAGGGTAAGAAGAAAAACGTGCCTACAAGCATAAGACATAAAAGTGGGCACGAGAAAAGAAAGCTGGCACTGAAGGCATCGTTGAAAGAAGCTGCAGCTGATCCAAAGCAAAGAATCTATTTCAATTGAACATACTGCCGGTTAATCAATAATTTTTTGTTTCGTTCATCACATTTAAAAGAGTTCAGTGAGAGGGTGAGTTTCATAATTGCTAGAAAGGAAAACAAAGAGAAATTTTGTTTGTCACTTTCCTTCATTTTTGCAGGTTTTTGAAAGGGGCTTTCTGTAGAAAATCTCCAATATCGACGGAAGGAATGGCGGACTAAAGCTTGATGAATTACCGAACCTAATTGGACATATCGGGAATAAAACAAGACAGCTTTCAATATCATTGCTTTGACGAGGGAGCAGCATTTTTTCAAACGACAGGCCTTTTCATTGATTCACCAGGTATAACAAAAAAGTTGTTGAGAGTTACCATTGATTGAAATTTGTAACTTTAGTCAAATCATAGATGGTTGATTTTTGTGTCATCTGCTCATAAGTTATCAACAAAGAAGAACCTTATTAATTAACAATAGCATTTATCAATATGGTGCATCTAGTTTCTGATAGGTCCCACAGGACACTTTTCTTGTTGATCGTGAAAAGACTGTGGCAAAATTTTGCAAAAAGTTATTTGGTGTATGTTTTAATGCGAAGGAGCCTGTCCTGGGCATTTTTATGCATGCCTCATAGTGGTTTACAATACCATGATTAGAATTTTAACAATGTGAGTCACCAATAGCTTCCCTTTCATCTTACGTGCTATACTATAGCAACAGACCTATTTGGTTCAGTTTTGTTTACATCCAATTCAAGTCACGTGACCGAACACTAAAGAACGAGCAAGATGCAAAAAGAAATCAAAATGAATTTTTATCAAGAAATCTATTACTTAATTTGAATAGGATGTAAGCAAACTTAGCCGCATGGGTCTATTACTTATCAGATTTACTGAAACAAATGATTGTTTTTAACGTTTTTACTCCTCAGAGGTAACCATTAAGGTAAGCAACAATGTTTTTGCGAGATGCTGTAAATTCCGAAATATTATCTTGGCCTTAAATAAGTACGTATTATCACCTGGTATGTTGCTGTGACTTTCCATGCCCCAAGCAGTGGTTTTGTTGATAGAGTTAGATCCAGGCTGACAAAACCTACAAAAAGAAGTTGGTTAAAATCCCGCTTGGGCACGGAGAGAACAACTAAATTTCTTGAAAACCTGCAGCGTTTTATGATATTTACATGATATTAGAATTTAGCGAGAGTTTAATCGATCATTTGATTCAGGAGAAGGAGAAGCATTTCTCTAGGGAATAAGATTTGGATAGAATGTGAAAACAGAATATTTCCCAACGTATGCAAACAGAATAATCCACGTTTGGAAAGCTCCTGTTCCTCCGATATTCAAGCAATAATCTGCTCAAATTTTCTGTTTAATACTGGAAGCGCTAAATTAGATTTAGAAATTTACCTGGCTTTAATTGGTCACTCTGTCCTTAAGCTGCGGTAGATTTCTTGGAAAAGGCGGTTTTTCTAAAACTTCAAGAATGGCAGAAGGTGCTGATCATAAATTCGTTCGTTTCCCTCCTTCCGGTGCTAGTCAACAACTGTCCTAATTATTCACGATGCATCTTATTTCAATTTTGCATCAAATCAACATCAAATTCACAATGCAAGGATTTACAACGAATTATTCTTCAACAGATTTCTTGAGTCTGCTTCATAAAGTACTGGAGAATAAACTTTAGCTTTTCTTGCAGCTTTTGTCCTCCAGAGGTTTACAATTAAGGTGGATCTGCACTTAAGGCGGCTCACTACCGAAAATTTCAAAAAGGTGGCTCACTATCAAGTACAAATTAGGTAAAAACACATGAAAAACAATTGGTTAAGGTGGCTCGCTACCAATAAAACTTGCACACACTTGTTGTCTTGTCGCTCATGGTCGAGCTCAGCTATAAAACAAGAATTTCATCAAATTTCCAGAGTTATATTTATGAGATTGAATTTACCTTCATCAAGCTCCTTGTTCTTCCACTGTACAATTCGTGAACCTGTAGGATTCTAAATAAAATATCTTATTGGTTTTGTGATTTTATGTTGAAGGAAGTATTTCAGCTCACCACTATTGCTTTAAAAAAAACATATTTATGCTGACAATTATTTCTGTAAATGATTTTTATGAGGTTACACGCACTGATTCAGCTGAGACCATGCGAAGCAATGAAAAATGTGGCAATGACAAATATCATGTGCAAATTAAGCATTTCATCATTCAAAGATGCAAGATTATTTTCGATGAGTTACTGGGCATAGGGGGTGCCCCAAAAAAAATTGTGCCCCATTTGCCTAACGATTGCAACAAAACGGCAAAAGATTCTCGCCAAACTTTTGTATGATGTTGCTCTTCACATTTTAAAATAAATTTTGCTGCCATCTCGGTAAAAATCCGTTGAAAAATGATGAAGCTTTGTTCTTAGAATGATGACTGCCTGATGACTGAAACCAGCGGTCGGCCATTTTGTCTTACTATTTTGCAATGACAAATAACTTTATGTGAGGTAAGAAATATTTTCTGTGAGGTAAAAAATAGTTGAAAACTCTCTGATGATTATCAGAATTTTCACGAGAGCTATGACATTGGAGGCTGCTGTTTTATTTCATCCATGGAGCTATTTATCACTGCAAAATAGTAAGACAAAATGGCCGACGGCTGGTTTGAGTCATCCGGCAAATTTGGTCTCCTGAAGGTCATAGCTCCGACAATTTTCAACAGATTTTATGGGGATGGTAGCAAATTTTAACTGGATATCTGAAGAGCAACATCATGCAAAATTTTAGCGAGAATCTTTTGCCGTTTTGTTGTCATCTTTTTTGGGACACCCTGCATACTGCATCTATTGTTGCTAGCAGCTGAGCTGGAAATCATTCAGAAGGCGAACTGTGATATTCGTTGAAATTCTAGTACTCTCGGTGATGTTTGCGTCGTGAAAGTCAGAGCTTAGATACATACCATTATTGCAATGTCTGCAACCTAAAAAAAGAAAAAAAAATTGTTTGAAATCATTGTAAACATAGAATGAAAATAAGATATAAAAAGGCACTTTTAGTTCTCATTAAATGTCATCTATAAAGGTACCAACTGGTAGGGTGGTATGCAGATCCTTTTCCGTGGTGAGTTTCGTGCATTCTATTTATTTATCTGTTAACAATGTTGCTCATAGCTGATCTGTACATTCTTGAAACTAGCCTTACTTTAGTAAGACCCCCAACTTTCACCCGTCTCATTCCACGGAACTGATGTTGTGTATGAATGTAATGATTATTGGTCACTTTTGTGTTCCAATAGACGATTCCGGAAAATATTACGTTGGGGGTATTTCACCCAGATGCATTGCGTTCTATAATGGAAGCGACAGGGATTCTATAGAGCTTCGACCACAAAATGCAATGCATTTTGGTCAAATGCCCCCCGAGGCCATCTTTTCCGGAATCGTCTCATTTGATCAACCGTTCTCTCATTGGCTAGTCCTTCTGGACTGATTACATGTTTGTAGTTATCGTTATTGATTGACTGNTTAGTTCTCATTAAATGTCATCTATAAAGGTACCAACTGGTAGGGTGGTATGCAGATCCTTTTCCGTGGTGAGTTTCGTGCATTCTATTTATTTATCTGTTAACAATGTTGCTCATAGCTGATCTGTACATTCTTGAAACTAGCCTTACTTTAGTAAGACCCCCAACTTTCACCCGTCTCATTCCACGGAACTGATGTTGTGTATGAATGTAATGATTATTGGTCACTTTTGTGTTCCAATAGACGATTCCGGAAAATATTACGTTGGGGGTATTTCACCCAGATGCATTGCGTTCTATAATGGAAGCGACAGGGATTCTATAGAGCTTCGACCACAAAATGCAATGCATTTTGGTCAAATGCCCCCCGAGGCCATCTTTTCCGGAATCGTCTCATTTGATCAACCGTTCTCTCATTGGCTAGTCCTTCTGGACTGATTACATGTTTGTAGTTATCGTTATTGATAGACTGATTGACACTATAACTACAATAAAATGCCCCGCATTTCAGGAAAAGGCGGCTTTCTTGGGATGCTACACTGCAAAAAGCTATCAGTACTTGATTGAATATTTCTTTGAGCTATTAAAATAAAAAGCTCTCACTTGCAAGTGATCTTCTGCTTGTTTAGAGACGCAAAGGATCTCCTAAGTTTGTTCGCTATTTCGAGATGGTCATCATTGCAGCCGATCAATCTAACGCGTGTTTGTGTGCCTTTGACGGTAATTTTAAATTGAAGAAGAATCTGCCAATAGGATCAAGTTATTTAAATTCATGCATCCTGATTGGTTGGGGCACGGACCTGGGCCCTGCAGCAAATGTTTTTGCAATTTTAAGAAGAGTTGGGAAACGAGGCCCTCGATGAAGCGACAACAACAACATAAATTCACTTCAATGAGATTAGCGTAAGCTGAGGGTACTTATAAGTGAGGCTGTTATGAATCTCTGTTGATCGAATTTGCCATCGTGAAGTCACAGAGCTTAGGGAAACAAGGGACTCCAGGTTATAAGTCTAGGTCATATCGAAGATTGGTTGGTGGTATGTACGTGGTATACTCCTTTTTGGACATGGGAATGAGGTTGTGGACCAGAATCAACGTGGAATTCTCGTGCCAGCATCTTCAAATTTCTGGGTTTAAACGATGGATGCTTTTACCATGGCAAAGATTTTCCGTCTATGTAAGATAGCCTTTGACTGATAGATTAACATTTTAGTTTTGAAGATCAGCCGCATGTGTTTATTCAACAGTTAAAGCAGTTACCTTTCCTTTTGCTGGCTTTAAATCAGGCGTAGTAATGACGAGTACTCTAAATCGAACTAAAATGAAGTAAAAAGACCAGCATGAATTTATGTAAGAAAAAGAACCTCAGATTCAAGAAAATAGCGCTATCATCATATTTGGTTCATCCTTGAATGGCAGCCATATTTTGAGTTTGAGTCTGGAAGGAATGGGCTCAAGCTTCTACAAGCCCCACCACTTGACCTTCAAGGCCCCAGGGGGGCACTCTGGTATATTTAGGATAGGGATGCTCAGGTTACTTTTTTGGGTTTAAAATTTGGGCAAGGGTTATTTTATTGGGTCAATGATTTGTACAGTTATCTTATCGGTTCCTGAAATTCTAGCTTGCTTTTTTGGGTCTTAAATATGCGAAAAAGTAACAGAATGGGAAAAACACAATTTACAAACTAAATCAAAATCAAGTAACATTACTAAAAAAACTCGAATATCCAAATACAATACGGAGAAATCTAATCAGTTAGGGCACTTTTTACAAATTTGAGATACTGAAGGGTTAGAAAAATTATCTTTTTGGGTCGATTCTCATGCTAGAAATAGACCATTTTGACATTTAGAAAAAGGATCTGGGGAGAGCAATATTTTTCTGGTAAATGCCTGCCACAGGGCTTTTCACCAACGATAAATTGAACTGTGGCAGCCATTTACCAGAAAAATGTTGCTCTCCCCAGACCCTTTTCTAAATGTCAAAATGATCTATTATTTTCTGGGTCTGTTTTCACACTAGAAACTATTTTTTTGAGTTGATACGTTGTATCCCAGCCTAAGCACCCATATCCTAAATATATCTAAGTACCCCCCCCCCTCTGGGCTCAAGGCTGGTTTCCAGTCAGTGAAATTTTCCTTAGTGGTTGCAAATGCTTTTCTTTACAAGAGGAAAATTTCGCTTTGCAATAGAATAGAAATAAAGGGTTGAATGACTTTTCATTGTGTAAAATTATGGATATTGACCTTCATAACAAGGGGTCGTGGACTCGACTAGGTCTTCACAACTCCTGGGATCCCAGCCCTCGGCTCTGAAAGCTGCAATTTTACTGGAACTTTACTAAACATATCAACAAGGGTCGTGGCCTAAAATCCTGGCTGATTCATTTAATTTCTGACTCATTTNGGTTTCCAGTCAGTGAATTTTCCTTAGTGGTTGCAAATGCTTTTCTTTACAAGAGGAAAATTTCGCTTTGCAATAGAATAGAAATAAAGGGTTGAATGACTTTTCATTGTGTAAAATTATGGATATTGACCTTCATAACAAGGGGTCGTGGACTCGACTAGGTCTTCACAACTCCTGGGATCCCAGCCCTCGGCTCTGAAAGCTGCAATTTTACTGGAACTTTACTAAACATATCAACAAGGGTCGTGGCCTAAAATCCTGGCTGATTCATTTAATTTCTGACTCATTTTCGTTCAACTTTGACACATTTCGGATGATGATTAAGATCAAAAGATTGGCAATAAAGACGATGTAGAATGCAATTATTACCAGGGAAAACGAACGAACCTTTTTCACCAGGTTTATAAACTGGTTTATCCGTTTGGATAAAAACTTTAACTCCTGGTTTTTCCACGTGAATCTTTTTGCTATTTTCAAAGTTTAGTCCTCCAGATCCTGTGATTTTCAGTGTTAACTCGTCACCTTTAAAGTCTTTTGGAATCTGTATGTGAAGAAATGAACAATGCTTCATTACTGATATGATAATTTGCAGGAAAGGCTAATACACTCATTTTTTATAAGAAACTAAGGTCCGTGGCTTGTAGGCAGTTTCTTAAATTTTTAGGCCATTTAGCTACCAAAAGTTTCTTATGTGTTTCTTATATTTTTGATTCCGGGAATGTAGAGTTAATTTTGTTTTGTCTAAAGGGCTCGAAAATACCCTGGGTACCAGCCTCTCTTACATGAAAACAGAAAACAAGTAAATAACATGATTCGCACTCAAAATAATGTCCAAACAGTTGCTATAACTGTACACTGTCAAAACGTTTGAGTGCGATAGGAAAATTAAAACTGTAAATTACAAAAGTTTCTTAACATTTTTCAATTCAGGTAGGGTTGTTTTGTTTCTTATCTTTCGAAAAATTGAGCCTATCGTTTCTTATAAGCAGTTTCTTATAAAAAAAATGAGTGTATATTCATATAGAATTGCAATGTATTCTGAAAAGAACTTGAAATGACATTTAAAATACTTTACTGCCAGTAGAGTAAAAAATAGCAACTTTTCGAAGTTTTAAAATTAGATGCCTTGTCGGAGAATATCATTTAAAATACTGGGACATTTTTGCCTTGTCATGTTCGAAGGTATTTTTCCATCGATAATCAACCGATCAATGTTTCTAGGGTGCCGGCGGTGGTAATCGGACGCTTAACGAAAACTGAATATTTTCATAAGAAACTTTAATCAAAGACAAAAAAATCAAAAGTACCAGGTGAATTGACAGGTATTTGGACATATTTTCCCGAAGTGGTTTGGTTTTTTACTTTGTCTGCTTTTCTTTGACAACGATGTTTTCGAGACTGATCTTGGCGGTGGTTTTCGGACAGTGGTAATGGTTTTCGGACAGTGTGTTCATATGCAGAATGTGCCAAGAAAATTATGCTTCTGTTTATACTTGGCAATTATTCCGTCTATTATCTCTTTTGCTTCACGTTTCTTGTCCTTTTTTCTATTCTTGAATGCAAAAACAATGGCTCGACTGTCGGTTCTCGTGAAGACATTCTGGAGCGCTCTCGGTACACACTGGACTTGCAACAAGTCTTCCCTTTGGTTCTTGGTAGCTAGCTCCACTGACCCGCGCCGAAGGCGCAACCAAAAGGAAGACTTGTTGCAAGTCCAGGTACACACAAGACAATCTAAAAGCTAGGAGATGCGTTAGAAAAATGTTGTTTTGATTTCATTACTATTTTCGATTGATGTATGTATAGATATTTATGAATGAAATGTCAAAATCCAAATCACATTTCAAATCCGATCTTTATTCATGCTCCCAAACAATTGATTTATTTGGTGTACAAAAACCACCGCCATGAACTTTAAAGACCATTCGACATGGCACCCGCTGTCCTCCCGTCGGTGAAACTGTTTTAAATCTTTAGCAGATTTAGAGTTTCAATCTGTGGTGTGATATTCACAACGACAACTTCTACACTGCCAAGTCACTGCCAAGCACAACAACGATCAACGAACGCAACTTCTTTAGCGTGTTTTACATTTACATACAAGGCTTTTCGTATGATTGCTTAGTATCTATAATGTTAGCTTTCAGTACCAAGAAATACCCTGTTTGATGGACTTCATTTGTAACGTACTTTTCTGTTGGTTTTCGAGATATTTTCGCAAGCTACGTGGATTAAAATGTTCTTCAAGGCCATTTCGACTCTATCTGCTTCATTGAAATCGAAAGAGAAGCGTAATATTGTTTGAAACGATTTTGAAATATAAACCTGCAGACAGGGGTTGAGATCGAACTTCAATGGAGACAACTAGAAGCAAAAGAGGCTGGTTAAGAGGCTCTATTTTAGCTGCACCCATATCTGCGTTCCGTTTAGTTCTCAAAACAAATATACTTTTATCTATGCAGGAAAAAGTGGATGAGGGTTTCCTAATGACAGCTATCTTTTCAGCTTACCTTGATGAGCACCTTTCTCTCTATGAGATTTATGACGGGATTAGGAACATCTGGAAAGAAAGATGTACATATCAATTGCTAATTACTTTACTTTCATTAAAGGGGCTGTATAAGCTAAGCTTCCAGAAATCATAAACTTTCTCTCGCTAATGCAGGCAAGTAGTAGCAGATACATTGCAAATGAAGACGTTGTCTACATGTTTGAACCCCGTAGAATTCGCCAGTGCAATCAGATTTTTAATACCATCAACGATTATAAAGATACAGCTGGATGCTGAGCAATGAGTTTCAGATGTGTTTAGACTAAACACACGAAAGGCAACAGGCATGCTAAAGAAATTGTACGCAACGCGACAATTAGGGAGGAATTTCTCATTGAATTTGATGATATTGATTGGCCAGCTGCTCTTTATCTTTGTCTACAAAAATCTTGTACAACACCTTTTAAATGTGCCTAATTATTATCCTTACGTAGCTGATTAAACATGGACAAACTTGAAATTTGTACCTTTGTACGTTTTCATCGCATTCACTCTGAAAATGGCTTTTGAATACAGTAAATACTCATGAATAAGAACCTAGTCAATTAAGAGCCTACCGGCTGAAATTATAAGATTTTCAATTGTGCTATCAGAACCTATCCATTGTATTCATTGTTTAGCCCTATCTGGACCTTGGGGAGCTAAAATAGCCTCCTCCCACCAGTTTTGTCTGGTAACTAGTATTTTCGCTGATTTGAAGGGTAATTACTTTTTGTGACTTTTCTTAACTACCTTCCATCCAACTTTATTCAGCATATCTCATGTAATTTTGGAAACATAGAAATTTTTCAGAGAGTAATCTTATTATCTTGTTTGTTTTACCATGGTTTTACGGTCAAATCCTTTATAACTTAAAACTTAGATAATTTTTGACAGAAATGAGATAGATTGAAGACATTTTCAGTGCAACCATCATTTATAAGATAATATTAAAAGGGTAAAGTTTTTGTTTTTCTAAGATATGATATCGTTGGTCATATCATCTTTATTTGCCAGACATCATCTTTTGTCATATTGGAATCTTAGGCACATTAAAAGTGGAAAATATGTAGTCCCGAGAGTAAGCACGAGAAATGACACAACTTTTGAACTCGAGCATGGCTGTAGTTGCAGCGTGTGCAGTAAATCTCGATTTGCACAGACGGTAAAATTTTACGTGAAGCATTTGGATCCCGATACAGGAAAATGCTTTCCTCCTCGTGTTGGAGGGGCGGTTGGACGGTTGGCTGAAGGCTGCAAGGCCCAGGGGGGCATTCACCACATATACATACGGAGAAATAGGTCGGATATTTTTTGGACTTGCTCCAAAATGTAAGTGAAATAAATTGTGCTTAAAGCAGGCAATAGACATATCGTTGGGGATACGAGATACAGTTTGTCCGAGCAAACGTATGTGTCCCCCCGTGCAGTAGGTTAAAGCTCATGCGTAGTAGCGTTTTTTAGGGTTGGAGCTCTGCCGGGCACATGAGGATTAACCTAATACAAGGAGGGGGGGGGGACTCATACGTTTCCCCGGACAAACGGTATCTCGTCTCCCAAACAACATAGCTATATCGAGTAGGCCAATGAAACGCCCGATGACCGATTGCCTTTTGACTAAACAATGAAACGGTTCGTGTCAAAGTTATCAAATACAATAGACTTTATTTTCAACTTTGCCCGGGCCAGAGCTTTTAAACTATTGAAAAAGCGCTTAGTAAATTTTTAGGACGCTTGAGCAGTATTAAAGAAAACGTTGGTAGAAAATACCAGGTGAGCCAAAAAATGTTCACCAGATGAATACTTGGTGCATCGGACTTGATTTAACTCTTATTGATAGCCGAGAGACTGGCATATTTTTGCAGCCTTTCTCGTGTTTTCATGAGCACTGGAAATACACGAGAACTCGACTTTACAAAAATGCCAGAAATGCTTGAAAATGGCCTTCAACTCTTGATACAACTATTTTAAAGACACTCCTCCCACAAAACAACAAGCAAAGAAAATTGTTTTCACAGGTGAGGGATATCTTCTGCACATTTATCGCCACGGGATTGAAAAACTTCAGTATTTCTATTTGTTTGTGTAGCTCCTGCGAAAGGGTGAAATGCCCTTGAGAGAAGTGATCCCATACGATCCGATCGAGTGTTTTGACCCATTTTCAGGCTTGTCGGTTTTCGCAACCACGAAATTTTTTTAAATTTAAATGACTATTTTCTCAGTTCTCAGTACTCATAAAAACACAAGAGAAATTGAAAAAATCGTTCAGTGTTTTTGCTTTCATCTAAAATTTAAATGCTGCAAATCTGTCAAGTTGGCTTGGTGCTATGAGTTTTCTAAAATGGGAACTTTTTTCTGGCTCTCCAGGTGGAAAAAAATGGAAAAAACAATCCATGTACGTCAAAGCGAGGTTCTTCATCGAAAATGCTTAAACTGTAATATAAAATGTTTCTTACTATAAGTAAATTTGAACTGTAGTCGTTTTTCATCACATCCTGTGAAAATCACAAGCTCTGTCCCAGGAGTGGGATTAACATGTCCCCAGTACGGATGAATGCACTTTCCTGTTGCAATGTGTCTCACGGAGAACTGTTCAGTCTGTACAAATCGTGAATTTGTTGAATCACAGTCAATACTAAGATCAATTGATGCATCATCATATGTAAACTCTGGCATCGCACATTTTCCAGTTTTGACATGCTTCAGGTTTCCCCTTGCTGTCAGAATGAATGTTTCGTTGCAGTGTCTCGATAGCAACAAACGGTCACTGTTTGTGTCAACAACAACGCACAAGCCATTATTATGTTTGATAACGAACTCGCCTTTCAATTGGGAAGCTGAAATGTATAGAAGTAAATCTTGATTACATTGGATTTAGTTCCCTTGGACTTCAAGTAGATCGACAGAGATACAAATACGCTGGGCGACTTGACAAGGAAGCCTACGATACATGAAAAGTATTTATTCGCAGTCTCTGTTTGTGACATAGTAGCTACACAGAGCAACTGGTTTCCTGTTGTCCTCTTTACTGTTGTAAATATGAAAATTGTATTCATGTTGCCTCCAAATTTGATCCAATCATGATCTCACAGTTCCAAGCAGCTTGTCCCTTTTTCCTGAAATTTCGTTAATCCAAACCAGATGACGCAATACACATATTTTTGTAATTTTAATATAATCCTTAGTTTCAGAAGTAGAACTCAAATTTCAATGACAAGTAAAAATCATGGACCAGAGTTGAACGTGGAAAACTCGTTCCAATATAGACCCCTTACCAGCTTTTTCCTAATTTATGGTTCTAAATGATGAACGATTTTACCAAGAAAATTTTTAAAATCTAAGTTAGCCATTGACAGATAGATTGAAATTTAATTCTTTTAATTCAGCCAAGTATTTTTCATTCCATAACCTACCAAATGCATCAACTATTTTTGACTCACTCGGTAGACCTTGAAAATTGTCACGTAAACCCATAGCTTCCAACATGCCTGTTTTACACAGACCCAGAATATCAATATATTTTTCAAAAGACCCTGATTAATCTACTTGCAGATCCAAAAAATTGAAGATCCTTAGTAACCACAAATCAGTGGCAGTGGCGTAACGCAGTTTAGGCTACCTTAGTTCAAGAACTAAGGGCCCCCGATCAAAAGGGGCCCCCATCAAATTTTTCGTATTGTGGGCTTTTTGGCCATACTGTGCTAAAAGTCTGGTAACACAACACTAGATTTTCATTCCGTTTTCGTTCATTCCCTATAATTTGTCTCAAAACTTTATTCTTGTGAGCAAGAGCACCTAATGACATACTGTGACATTGCATTATGTTTACTAAAATTCTTTTTTAAACTATTGTGTTTATTCGCATGGTAAACTTTGAGGTAAATAGGGAGAACACTTAGTCTGCACTAAATTCACTGCACCTATTGCACTAATACTATCCGTAGAAGCTAAAAACATAGGTTTCAACCCAAAGAACCTGCCATGGAGGATATTTTTGGCAACATTTTTGTGTGTTCAAAGTAATCTTCACCAAACAGCTCAACAGTACCGTCAAAGACCCAAAAACATTCACATACCGGGTGCGCCAAAAATAAACTATGCACGTTTGACAGGTCACAATAAATCGTACACTGGACCGATTTTGAAGATTTATGACTTAATCTTTAGCAGAAGGCCTGAATTAGATTCTAGACCTTTTGCAAATTTTTCCGTTTTCAGTTTTTAGAGCAAGAAGCGAGTTTCTTAAAATATTCGTTTTCGAAAAAATTGAAAACGATCAAAAAACATCGATCAAATTTTAAAAAATTCAACATAAATGAATAAAGAGAAAACGTTTTCAGGGGAATTTGGGGGTTTAGTACGAACTATCGTGCAACAGATTACAATTGGTCGATGTGAGTTGAGTTGAATCTCCCTGTGAGTTGAGCAAAGCGTGGATATCCCTTTGGTCATAAGGATCCTTTGCTCTAGAACTGCTCATTGTTTAAATCTGCTGTCAAAATCTATTCTTTAGAAGCATCTTCACCGTAACTATAGCTTAGTACCGGGTGCGCCAAAATAAACTATGCACGTTTGGCAGGCCACAATAAATCGTACACTGGACGGATTTCGATGATTTATGGCTTAATCGTTAACAGAAAGCACTTTCAGTTTTTAGAGCTAGAAGCGAGTTTCCTAAAATTTTAGTTTTCGAAACACTGAAAACGATCAAAAAACATTGATCAAGTTTTCTAAAGAATCCACATGAATGGACAAAGAGAGAACTTGTTCGTGTTGATTTGCGATTTAGAAATCGACCAATTGTAATCTGCTGTACGAGAGTTCGTACTAAACCCCCAAATCCCCCTGACAAAGTTTTCTCTTTGTTTATTCATGTTGAATCTTTCAAAATTTGATCGACACTTTTTGATCGTTTTCAGTGTTTTCAAAAAACGGCATTGTAAGATCTTCGCTTCTAGCTCTAGAAACTGAAAACGGAAAAACTTGCAAAAAGTCGTAGAATCTAATTCAGGCCTTCTGCTAAACATTAAGTCATAAATCTTCAGAATCGGTCCAGTGTACAATTTATTGTGGCCTGCCAAACGTGCATAGTTTATTTTGGCGCAACCGGTAGAACATTTTTTTCATGGAAATATCAATCAATTCTGTTACGCAAGTATTTCTTCCTTGTTTCATGAAGATCAGAATTCCTTGTTTTGAAAGAAGGACCCTTTGCTCCTACCGTACTCTTGCGCTTATCAAATGAGATCCCAAAATTATCCAAAGCTCGAAGATAGCCCTTGCAATAATTTGCTGTTGATAAGATTGATGAGTAGGTTAAGATCGAGCCAGGAAGAGGTCTGATAATTTTACATTTCAAGGACTATTTTGCTCCCTTAGTGCTCTGTTTTAACATCTCACAAAGCAATAGCACCAACAATACAGTCTTCAGCCAGCCTGCAATGTCTTGCAGACAACATACCAAGTTAAGATTGATTCATTGCTTAAAGATTTTGTAGCTCATTCGCTCCAAGGATTTAATGGCTCAACAACTACTCCTAACTTAGACCGTTGGTAGCTAAAACAAAAAAGAGTCACAGAATCATGGAGAAAAAAGGACCTAGAAATTCAATGTTTTCTCTTTTGAACACTAACCCACTGACACTTGAAAAAGGAACGACGATTTCACTTCACATATCAAATTTAGTTTATGTTGTATTCGATCCAAGGATTTAATGGCTCAACAACTACTCCTGACTTAGACCGTTGATAGCTAAAACAAAAAAGATTCACAGAATCATGGAAAAAAGGACCAAGAAATTCAATGTTTTCTCTTTTGAACACTTACCCACTGACACTTGAAAAAGGAACAACGATTTCGCTTCACATATTAAATTTAGTTTAGATTGTCAAAAATGGTAGTTTTCTGCGACTCAAAAAAACATGTCCAAATACATTACTATGCACCAGCCATAGCGGGTATTACTTGGTAATGTGGCCCCACTTTGGTTGGCACTTACAATTCAACTAACGGGTGTCTCAGAAAAAAGTACCCCCTTTTGACTGGAAATAGGAACCAAGCAATGAGATATCATTGCTCCCCGACTTCATTGCTAAATTCATCAATGTTCAACTAAGATGCACGTACCTTGCATTTAGAAATCTTCCACTAAACACCGGAGATACAGATTCGCAAAGTCAAAATTTATAGTGCACCCGAAACCAGAGGTTTTGAAAAAGGGCCTAGTCATGATTTGTATCGTGGACATTTTCCAAAGTACCTGTGGACTTTAAGTTTCCGTGTTTTGCTTTTGAAAAGAATAAAAGATGCATGGACATGGCGCTGATTAAACAAATATAGTAAAAATGTGGTAAGAATGATAAAGTCGTGCCAAATCTCCAGAATAAGCGTGCATGTGCTCCTTTTCCTCTTCTTTAATGCAAAATACTTGGGATCGAATGCAATGCAAGGACCGTTTCTTCAAAAGAAAAGTCACTTCAAGAACAATTGAAGTAATTCAAGGTATAAATCTTTTCAAAAATAAAAAGTAAAGGTCAAAGTCGAAAATTCGTTTGCAAAATGCCTGTTTGTTGTTAATTTATGGCTAGGCCATTTCTCAAACCTCTGGTTTCAGGTGCACTCCAAATTTTCACCTTGTGAACTCATATCTCCGGTGTCTGGCGGTCGATAAGTTGAAGACCAACAAATGTAGCCATGAATTCAAAAAGTCCCGAGATATTATCGTTTTGTTGCCTTGTTGAGTCAAAAGGGGTACTTTTTTTTGAGACACCCGGTATACTAGATATCAAAACTAAAACTAAGAAAAAAACCCATAAAGGGAGAGGGAGTTTCTGCTGGTGTTATGATATGATATTCTGATTGAGTCAAAGGTGCTCGCCGACGTCTGGCAAATAAAGCAATCTGAGCAATCAAGCCATTTCCTTTCACCACCACACAGCAAAAATGGAAACCACGATGCAAAGATCAACCCCAAGACGGTGTCATTCAATCAAAGCGATTCATCTTGTCAATGTTATTATTGCCTCAACGTTCAATTGAGAACTTACAAATAAAAAAAATGCATGGGGCATTTGAATCCAAATTCGTGATAGCCTGGAATATCAATGAGTTGACCAAAGAGATATCTACGCATTGGACTAAGCAGGTGGCAGAAGGAGAAAGTGCTGGTTATCTTCAATGGCACATACACATGCACAAATTGGGCTGAGGCAGTCAAAATTATGCAGATAATCTTTGTTCATTGAATGATACATTCTATTGGAAGTTTTGTCAAGCGTCTGATACCAACCAATATTGTAAACAACATGTATAGAGCTTTTAATGGTCGCATGGTTGAAAGTAGCTTCCTTTTAAATCTTCCTTTGAAAATATCTTCTGTTACAGGGATTTCCCAAGCCTAGGTTATTGAGAACTCTCTGTTCAAAGTATTATTTTCTCCCAATATTCTTTCGAGCTATCCTTTATCTCATGAAGATTTTTATTATTATTATTATATTATTATATACATTATTTATACACGATAAAATCCCTTCAGCAAAACTTAATATACATAACTACAAACCCTACAAAAAAAATATATAAAAAATGAATTTCATTGTTCTAGGGTGGGACTGATCTTCCAGGGAGTCGTGTTTGAGTTGAATTCAGCTCCTCAAATGTATTTTTAGGTGTTTTTTAAATTGTTGCAAAGTAGAGAGCTTGCTGATGGTAGTAGGGATCTCGTTCCAAGCTTTCAGACCCGAATAATGAAAGCTTTTCTTTGAATACTCAATATTGTATCTTGGAATTTGAATATCCGTGCAGTTTCTTGTTTTATAATTTGAGTGCGTGTTTCTTGTTTGATATCTATCCCAAAGGCTTTCAGGGCAATTCTTATTCATCATCTTATAGGTCATCACCGATCGGTCAAATTTTATTAGTTGTTCTACCGTCAACCAGTCACTAGACCACTGATCTTTGATTTTTGCCCTTTCTATAATAGAATGTGCTCTGTTTTGAAGACGTTGAAGGGCTTCTACTTTTGTGTTGGAGAGAGACCCCCAAATGACGTTTGCATATCGTAAATGACTCTCCACAAGGGCATGGTAAATGTTAACGTGAACCCTCGCTTGGCAGCATAGGCATTAAAACGTTAAAGCTACAGGTATTTCTTTATAAGAAACTAAGAATTTGGGCAAGTATTGAATTTTTCTTGGAATTATCCCATTTTGAGTACTCGCAGTTTCTTGCGAGTTTCTTAAAGGTTCTATAACAATCTTCATATTCACTGCCTGTGCCCTTGTGAACATTTCAAAATAAGGTTTTTTGAAACCTTTTT